>CANTAL010002008.1:0-27500 GCA_947650365.1 Chamaelirium japonicum
ACACTAGATCGCGTGTTAGGCTTGGTCCCCGGTTCTGAGGCGAGGGGAAAGTCACCATTGAGTTGGACCTGGCTTTGGTCAGCCGTCCGTCGATTGTTAGAGGTGCTGTCCCGAGTCCAATTCTTTTGTTTTGCTTCATCAATTCCCTCATCCAATTTTCTTTTCTACACTGCCGATACGATGGAAAAGAAGTCACCGACGTCCGACTAGACGGGTCAAAGGCTGAAAGTAGGGTCCAAGTTTTCCCTTCATCTTCTTCTTCGGTTGAAAATAGGATATCTTTATAAGGGAAGTAAGTACGAACTGGTTCGTATGACTCCTCTGGGAGGTTGGCTAAGCTATCTGCTACTGCTTGCCCCTGTCTTGCTTTCTTAGTGACATAAGTGATTGATGTCAAATTCAGATAACATTCTTTGCCATCGAGATCTTCGTCCAGTAATAGCTGGTTTTTCGAATAGATATTTGAGAGGATCCATTCGAGCCAGTAACTTCACAGGATAGGACAGCATGGTTTGACGGAGTCGCCCACACTACAGCAAGACAATGCTTTTCTATTTGCGTGTAGCGAGTTTCGTAGTCGAGGAGGGTTTGACTATATAAGTAAATTGCCCCTTTCTTTCTTTCCAGTGTCGTCATGTTGTGCCGAGACTGCGGTGTCAGTGATATACACATAAAAGAAAGGAGTAGTGTAGTGGCCTTCCAGGGATTGGAGATGAGAATACTGGCGTATGAATGAGGTACCTTTTCAGATGAACATAATGTATTCCTTTCACTTATCGGTCCATTCGAAGCGTTCTTCTTGAGAAGCTGTTCATGGATGCACATCCAGTGCTAGCTTGTAAGATAAATCTTCTCAAGGGTTTGAAGCCTGTAAGCTTCGTAACTCCTTAATGTTGCGAGGAGGAGGCATGTTTCATGATGGCACGTATTTTAACCGGAAATGCTTCTATGCTTCGTTTACGGACGATGAACTCTTAACTTATAACTTATAACTTAAGTATAGTCCTTTTTTCCGGATGAGACTCCGAAAACAAACTTTTTAGTGTGAAGTCGTAGCTTGTACTGCAACAACCGTTCTGCAATCTTTTCAAAATGTGGGATATGCTGGCTTGCGGATTTGGATGTCGACGAGGATGTCATCAACAGTTTTTTCTACAATATGTCCCAGTTGATCATGGAAGATAGCCGGCCCCCCCGTCCTTTATAGTAGTGATGAATGATGTCTTGGCTAACTTAGGTGGGGCTGATCTTCTTCGGCGAGTTTGATCTGGTTGTACCCTACCGTCCATGAATGAACGTCTTTCGTGTCCAGCTGTAGAATCAACTAAAACATCGATAATAGGAAGAAGCGGGCTTTTCAAGCCTTTGGGCAAGCTTTATTGAGGTTGCGGAAGTCTATGACTCGCATACATGCATAAGGCTTTCTTAGCAATTTTGACTATGTTGGATCTCCTTGTTCTGCCTTGTCTTTTGAGCAAATAAGAGCTCGCATAGCTTCTATAATCTCCATCATCTTATCTAGCCTTTCCTCGAGACTTGAGTTGAGTTTGGCTATGGCTTCTTTAGGGGATATTTCGTCTTCGTTGGTTACAAAGACGTGTTCTGTTCTTGACACTTCTGATGAGACGGTACGTGCCAAGTCTTCGGACTCATCGGAAGACGGGTCATCACCGGGTTCTGTTTGGCCTCCGGGATTTTAATATATGACAACCGATGTTGCTCGTGACACTGAAAATCCTTGGCTTTGTCTTTCCAACCTCGCCCTTGCTCGCGTTCGCCGAGATTCAGTTTCAAACAACTGAGCAAGAGGGATGTCGGAATCTATTTCGGGGACAATTTTTCCCTTCTTTTTCCGCCTGACCCACCATGTTAACTGTTACAACAGATTCTTCGTGCTCTTTTGGAACTGGGTTATTTTGGGCTGTTTTGGTGTTTGGGCAAGCTTTCTTTTTATTGCCGACGGGCCTATTAGTTTAAGGGCTGCCCTTTGTTTGTTGAGGTTCCTTCTTGCCGTCTTGCGGCGAACAACTAGGGGAGTAAGCAAGCGACCTTCAGACAGAGGTACGGGTCCCCATTCAGTCTTCTCATTGTCTATTGCCATAGGGCCTAAACGAATTGCTTTGCCCCCTTTGCGGTAAGGGATTCGCTAAAGAGGTACTTTGGTTTGTCGTAGCCGGGCCGTCAGGTGCTTGCCCTCTTCGGCCTCCCCTTCTTTTCCTTCTGTTATGACAAGTTTCTTGCCGGCCTTCTTTCCCATTCCAGCGGCTTGTTCGCTCGTAGATGCCTCATCGTTCTCAACATGTATGTTTCCTTTGCTGATTCGGTCTTGAATAGTTTGTTTGAGTGTTGGTGCCATGCCCCACAATTCCATGGTACTTCACAAGTAGTCATTCGTATTGCACCATCTCGGTTTAGGCCGAAGAAGGAAGGAAGAATTTTCGCGTGAACAGCATTCGTTCCCAAACCCCCTGTTCTGCCTACCGACCTTAACTTCTCTTTCTAGCCCCTCTACGCTTACCAACGCCTGCATTCCTTTGATTGCTTGTTGTACTCCTTCTACCATATTCCTTTGTCTTTGCACTTCAGTCCCGGATCGACTATCAGTCTTCTTTGCTATAGCTTGATTACGTGATCGATCTAAGTCTTCTTTGCTATAGCTTGAATCCGTGATCGACCTATAATAATTTGTTTGCTGGCGTGAGTCCAGAACTACTTCTTTGCTAGCCTGAGTCCGCGTGATTTATCTATCTCATTATAAGCGCCGAATCCGACTTCTTGTTGCTAGCAAATGATAAAAGAATCAGTCTTTGACTGTGACAGCGACCGAATACCAAGCTAAGCGGAATGTGAGCCTTAAAGTGACTTCCTAGCTGCTGCTTGATCTATCTCATTAACTTCAGAATCCCCATGAGTGTACTTCCTGCTAGCAAATGGGAAATACTTCTTGGACTGTGGCCGACACCAGAGAAGACTAATTAGAGATTTGCTAAGCGAATGAGCCTGAAAGCGCTTCTCCTAGCTTGATCTAAGTCTTATACATTAATTAAGCAGCCTGTGACTTATATGCTCCTCTTCCCTTGCTTTATTACACCCATGACTGCCGATGAAGCGAAGGACATCGATTATCTATAACGAATATTCGACGTCGACGGATAGGCGTTCTACTGCGCCATCTCTTAGCCTTTCTCCCCCTCTATTGCCGGTAAGAAAGGAGACTAGGACTTCCATAAACTAAAGAAAGAGCGGAATCTCCTCCGATTGCTGCTTGCGGGACTATTGTATATATTTATATAGTTATAACAAGCGTGCGATATTTATAAACATTTAAACCAAACTCTTTGTTTGCGAAGGCCAGAAAAAACTCTTTAACTTGTACAGGTCAACACAGATAATATCCCAACATCGAACATCAAAATGGCAAGAAAACCCATCTGGACCCGGAGCACTGCTCTAAGATTGAGAAGCGGCATAGAAAGTCAAGCATCCTCCAAATTAGGCACAGCTATCAAACGATTATTATCATCATCATTCAGGATTACTGGGATACAATCCAGAATATTGTCATTAGAGTTGGTCCCTTCAGATGATAGTTTATTCTGGAAATAAGTCTCAGCATCATTCTTAATTCGACTCATATCTGAAGACCGTCCAAAAGCTCAATTTTCCCCATTTTCTTTTACCGATGACTAGGCTTAACACAAGACCATAGAAGAGAAGCAGGAATATTTTACCTAAATAAAAGAAGAAGGGTTGGATGAACAATTCCTATCACTAAGCAAGCGGAAATAATTTGACCCCGGAGGTCCAATTCAAATCTCTCTACCCGCTCCTGAAGAGTTCTAGTCGACGATCACTGAACACCAACAGCGTCCCTCGCATGATGAACCTGATCGCCGGCTAAAAGAATTTGTCAAGAGGTTGTGTCTTCTTGGCCTTGGTCCGCTTGGTGATCGCTCGTTCATGGCTAGGTTACTACTTTTTTTGGGTAAGGTTCCCGCGAGCTAGCTAGTGTTCAGAAGATGTGAACTGAATTCGTCGATGGAATCTATGTATGCTTGTTCGACCCTTATTCAATCCAACTTTCCTGGTAAGAAAAATTCCTCTCACTAACCAGCCTTAGCTATCATACTATAGATAGCTAAGAAGCGAAGCCCATTATTTCCTTTTTCCAACACTGCCTCTGAGAGTCATTAGCCTTGTCGCTAAGCCTTCATTCAACAACTATGGTAGAGAAGCAGTACGCAGTTGCAAGTCCGGGTAAGGAACAACGCTAGACGTTAGAAGTAAGGTAAGCTATTGAGCGAAGTTTAGCCCGACTAAGGCTTAGCTCATCAAGTCGTTACTCTCGGGTCCCTTGCTTTAATTAAGATGAGGGGGCCCTTCGCTACACTAGCCTTCCGTCGCCGACGGGAAGTGCCAAGGTCGTGTCGAAGTGGCATCGTAACATAAGATCACGCCTGCTTTTAGCTCTGCTATTTGCGGGTTTGATCTCATCTTTAGTGAAGATGTAAAATTGCGGTGTACACGTAGCTCCTCGATTGAGCTAGTCACTGGCTATAGGGGGCGCATAAGTCCAAAATAGGCTGCTTAGTTAATAGGGTGGGCAAGACTAGCGCCTCAAAGGACTGACTAGCAGCACTAGCGACAACGAGCGTCACTTTGTTTGAAAGTCAGACTAAGAAAAGGAGAAAAAGTTGAGAGGAAGGAGGGTTGGATGAAGGAAGCAGGGGGAGGCAAGGAAGTAGTAGACATTAAGAAGAAGAGACAACCAGCTCTTGGACTATCTAAAATGCGCGTGCTCTATCTAGGTTTCTTGGACCATTTTTGATGAACTGTCACTAAACTCAAAAGAAAGAAGAGAAATAACTGGGAGTTGGCGCCTACATAACAGGTTGCTTGCTTACCAAGCCGTCCTGGCAAGCTCCTCCAGTTCGATTATGATTCTTGACTTGACTTATTATTAAGAAAACTACTAACTATCAAAATGAAAGACGATCTAGAATCTACCCAAGAAGATAGAGAGTCCCACATACGAGAAAAAGTCACAAATGGAGTTGAACCAAGTAACCATTGCAAAGGCATAATGATAGTAGGGTCGGGATATCCCCGCCCCCCGAACCGGACGTGAGGGTCTCCCCTCATCCGGCTCTCCGCAGGGGAATCTCCACTCACTGCTTCCCCTAATATCCTCCCTTTACCACATCATGGGGGTTTACAGGAGATCCCAGAGGCTCGCTCGGAAAGGCTGCTATACCAAACATTATTACTTAACTACAAAGAAATCAAAGACTTTAGTAGTCACTAGACTCACTATAGTAGTCCGTCCGGCTGCTCTTGCTTAAATCATTACTCTTCATTCTCCCGTGCTCTAGCAATTGCGCTCCCTAGACCACTACCATGTAGTTAGGTAGGGACAATCAATCTGTAGTTACGGGAATAACGGAATGAATGGGATCCCTATCAATATAAAAATGAAGATTCTTATATAATAAATCCTTTCTGTCAATAGATGTATCTGGTCTGAGACGAGTACTCTACGAGAGGAATGCAATGGGATGGATGGTAGAGGGCTGCCTGCGCCCAAAAGCGATGATTCGTCCCCTTGTCCATAGGGACCTCGTGGCATACAACCGCCACGACTCCTGCGTTATAGCCGCCCCTTTCTCTCTTTCTTTTTACTGCCTCGTGGACGGACGAAAGAAGGGAAGTTACAGAACGGGGCAGTGAAGGCTCGCGAAGTAGACAGCAAGCCCCCACCCCGTAAGTGTAAGTACTGTGTTGCCGTAGCGCGCCCTACTTCAAGAAGGGCTTACACCCTCGCTGACTTTAAATGAAAGCTCGCTAGGGGATGGGATTCATTCACTTGCATTCCTGCTAGCACTACAAAAAGCTCCGGTCTTCACGCCCCTACGGAAGCAGTGCAGCCTTTCCTCGGGTTCGTAGAGTCGGGTTTCCCGTTTACCCACAACGGAGGAGCCGCCCCCACCAACCAGGCAGGCGGCCACGGTTCATAACGCACTCTTCGCACAACAGATCCACTTTGAAGTTGACTTATTCGCTCGGCCAATCGTCGGAATTTGTACGAGATACCATAAGGGCCCAATATCTCAATAGCACCCTTGTCTAAAGCTTCGAATGAGACTGAATATCCGAAACGCAGGAACGATCTGACTAGAAAGTCATTCAAAACTTGATCGAAGAACCAGCGTTTATTGAAGAAGCAATAGAGTCGATTAAAAAAAGTAAAAGTTTTAAAGGCTCGTTGGAATTGATCCGCTACGGGATTTACATTATACGCTAGAGAAGCACCTGAAGTACTAAACAGAATAGGTATTAGTTTTGTCATGGTTGGAGCAGCAAACTCGGATTCGGCAAGAATCTCATTTTTTGTAGTACGAAGGGGGAATTGGCCCAAAAATTGGATAGGGGTAAAGACGCAGCCGGGCGCCGGCGGCTTACTCAAGTGCCCCCCGAACCGCGCGAAATGGTCGCCTATTACACGGCTCACAAACTCTGCCTGGGGTGGGGTGGGGGTTACCTATTATTTTATTCGTTGGCGGTACGGCGCACGCAGGGCCTCGGTTTGCTGCGTGGACTTCCTATGCATTTCCTACAGAGTGCAATGGAACCCAGCTCAGCTCCGCCGAGCCAAAAGGAAAGAACCGCCGGAGGCGAACAGTAGAGTATAGCCAAGATGCTTTCGTCGTCCGTAAAGGACCTAACGGAAGACCGTGCTCCGAAGTGCACTGAGAGTTTTGTTTTAAGAACACTTTACCTTAGCCCTTCTATTGAGCCATGTCTAGGTGGAATCGGCAAGATTGAACCGAGGCCCGCCCGGCCACCGCCGGGGGGACAACCAGACCAACCAGTAGGCTTTCTTTCCGAAGTTTCCTCCCGGGGCCCTTAAATCATTGAATTCATAGGGGCGTCCCAGGCAGTAGTCCCAATGAGAAAGAAAGACAGGAGGGCAGGATTCGTCGTGGTCGGGCGAATTCATTCTGGGAAAAAAAAAAGGGGAACGGAGTCACCTGAGCTACGCGAAGGGAAAGAAGTCGTGGGCTGAGCCGGAGGTCACTTTTCCCGATCTATCCCGAAGGTTTTTTTTCCCTCTCTCGCCCATCATCGTACCCAGCTATCGGCTCAGCCCTTTCTATTCATCTCTTTTTTTTCACATTGAGATTTTGGGATCTCTCTTGTTCATAGATCTTGAAACCGGATCAATATAAATTTTTCAATGGATCCATCTATCTATAGAAAGATCTAGATCTCTATCAGAATCTATCTCTATATCTAAATATGGAAGAACCTTCGAAGCCTGTCCCCGATATTGTTCTCCGACGATGTCCCCTGGGCGAAAGGGGCCACCATTCTCTTTCTTTCCTCAATCGTTCCGATCATTTCTCCATTTAATTCCCCTTTTTGGGCCCCGGGTTGGTTCGTTTCCTCCTCCTATCTACGCAATTCTCTGTCTTCGTTCGTGATCATGTTAGGCGAAAGAAAGGATAGGTATCAATTTTTGAGAGGGGCGGCTGTGAAACGGCGATTCCCCCTTTTCCATTGAAGTAGGGAGGGCCCCCTTCCCCACCATTCCGACCTATCTATTAAGGGATTTGACCGATGCTGAAGGTAGCTTGCTTACCAAGCCACCCACTAGAGAAGCTAGTCGCCAGAAAGAAGCGAGTTTTGTTTACGAAAGGAGTCACTAAGGGGCGAGCAATAGGTTTAGTGTAGTTGTCAAATCCAATCCAACTTGTACTTGAATGTTGTCACATCAAAGTGCAGAACAGATTCAACGCCCTGGTTCTCACTCAACAGTAGACCAATCCGCTGATGGGCTACCATCGGCAAGATAGAATGCATTGAGCGCGCGAGAGCGAGAGACGGACTGACGACTTCCTTTGAGGCCTAGAGGTTGGGTAATTTGACTCGTTCTAACCAAACTCATGGGCTGGGCGGCTACGCGGCGGATTGGTCCTTCGAAAAAGCGGGCTGAAAAAGTCCTACGAATGGGGTCAACTCGGGTTTTTGAGACTCACTATCCCATCCAAGGTCTCGAAAAACTTGGACTGACTAATTGCCTACTGAGATAGTTTTCCCGGGATTCCCACTTTCTTTGAGACAGGTACCTTTAACCACTGGTCGAAAAAAAAAAGTCCTGCTTTTCGTCCTCCTGCCCCGTAATTGACGACTCTTTTTCAGCTTTCTTTACGAATTCCTTCTATTGCGTCTTCCTCTTCGGTATGTGAGAAAGATTGGCTCACTGACTACGGGTATGGTACGCTTCAAACCACTTTGTGCTTGTCTCACTGACCTCGTCTCTGAAAGAACTGGCTGCTCCACCCCGAACTGTTTACGCTTTCAAAGCAGAACCAGGACCATGCGAGAGATTAAGTTGATGCGAGGGATAAGAGAACTTCAAACGAGAGTGCTTTGCTTCCTTATGGTCGGCCTACACTTCTTGCTTTCTTCTCTCTTCAGCCGTCAATCGCAGCAGCGTCCACTAATGGGCCTTTCAGTGGGATCTCAGTTTCTTAAAATCCCTATCCTTCTTTTACTGGATACCATACTTAGCCCTAAACCCGCTTGCTTGAGCTCTAGCCGTGCTTGTGTTGTGTCTAAAGAAAGAGAAGAGTTAGTGTTAGCTTCGCTTGCAGTGAAGTTCTAGTGTTAGCTGCTTCGCTTTACTTTTAGGGCTCCGCTCCTTAGTAAACTTTAGGTTGACAGCTTCGCTTCCTTAGCGTAGTCTCAATCCATAATTGAAGGCTCGGTAAACTCGGCTAGCGGACTTCCTTAGTAGTTAGCTAGCGGAGCTAGCCTTAGCCTCAACAATTCGGCCAGCTAAGCGCTGCCTTAGCCTTCTTTATTGAAAGGGCAAACTCATCTGCTTGTAAATATTCGTAGTGTAATACTCACTCGTAACAGAAAAAATGATTGGTGTCAAAATTTTTCACTGATCAGGTGTGATCAGTCTCATCCGTGTAAGAATTTGGAATTCCTCTTCCAACCCGTCCCGGAATGGGCGTTATGGCAAAGAACAAGAAGAAAAAGAAAGAAGGAATTTGTCCAATAGTCACAAATGGTGCCTCCACAGGTTGACATCCGATCCAACCTAGTAGTAAGCGATCCGCCAAAAGCAACCAAAATATTCCTTGGTGAATCGGGCGAAAACTTGAACTACGCACATACATACTTTTAAAAAAGGGTAAAGCCAACAGAGATATAGAAACTGGTGCTATTGCGGCTACACCTCCCGATTTGTCAGGTATACTGCGAAGAATGGCATGGATCGGTAGGAAATACCATTCCGGCACAATATGAGGCGGGGTGGGCATCGGATTAGCAGGTATATAATTGTCGGGATGCCCCAAAACATTAGGAGCATAAAAAATCCAAATGGAAAAAAAGATAGCAGAAGCTACCCGACCTACTAGATCCTTTACATAAAAATAAGGGTAAGAAGCAATTTTATCCATCTCTGAATGTACACCCAATGGATTATTTGATCCATATTGATGCAATGCGGCCAGATGAAGAAGACTGGCGCCTACTAAAATAAGGGGGAGTAAATGATGGAGACTAAAAAAACGATTTAAGGTGGCATTGTCCACGGAGAAACCACCCCAAAGCCAAGTCACTATGGTATCTCCTACTACAGGTATGGCGCTAGCTAAGCTTGTAATTACTGTAGCTCCCCAAAAGCTCATCTGACCCCAAGGTGGTACGTATCCTATAAAAGCTGTCACAATCATTAATAGGAATATGACAACTCCGAGACACCGAACAAATTCCCTAGGACTGCTATAACTCGCATGATATAGACCACGAAAAAGATGAAGGTGAACCACAATGAGAAACATACTTGCCCCATTAGCATGCATATAACGGAGCAACCAGCCCCCTTCAACATCTCTCATAACGTGTTCTACGCTGTTGAAAGCTAGATCCACATGAGGTGTGTGATGCATAGCTAAAAAAACGCCAGTCACTATCTGAATGACTAAACTAATACCAGCTAACGGACCGAACCCCCACCAATAACTAAGATTGCTCGGGGTTGGATGATCTATCAAATGCTGGTTAAGTGTGGAGGATATAGGTTGTTTAAGAAGAGAGAATCGTTGGTTCCTTATAGTCATTTCTCTTTTCTATCGTGACAACTCCTCTTCCCCCTTATTGACCCCCTTGCCTTGATGGAAATTGGCTTCGCTGCGCCCTGAATAATAAAAAAGCTGCATGAGAAGATTCATCCCATTTTGGCGAGAGGGAGGCAGTGAATCACCTGGGCTACGGATTTGTCGGTTGGTTGATTCTCGAAATAACGTCATTCGGAAAAAACACACACACACAGCCGGTTTCTTAAGGCTTCAAACGAACGACTAGTCATTAAGAAACCTATGAAAGAAAAGTAAGGAACTCCTTTCATGAAGAAGTTTTGCCTGCGTGCAAACTACCTACCCCTTTTCAAAAGAACGTCGATTTCAATCTCAACAAAGAAAGAACTCAAATGAAAGCAACATTGCTTGTTGTCCTATTACTCTTTCTTTTTGCCTGCCTTGTGGAGCTTTGGAAAGGAGAGAATTTTCATAAAGTCACTCTCGGAAACTCTTATTGGACGAGAGAGAGTCAATATGATATTGGCGTTGGTTCTACCAACGAAACGAAGAACTTTTTGGTCTTTATCATTCGGAAGGCCCTATTAGTAAGCGGGCCCACACCCAGACTCTGACTTCAACAATGGTGGGAACAACCTCAGCACTCCGGTGTGAACATGAACAAGAGTTCTCTTACAAAATTGATTTATAATAGTGGTCGATCCCTCGGGAGTGACATTCGTTACTTTACTTTAGATGTTGTTCACGCGGTGATCTTCTATCTTTCCAAGAGTACTACCCTGTACGTAGTCTATGTCTGGGGAGACAGGTGTGGTAGAGAGGTCCCCCACTTCGATTCCCGTCCCGTTAGCATCTCCGATCCGAGAGTTGGGATGACTCCGTTAGGTCTTTTCGGTCCGGAGCCGGACGGTAATGGACCTACAACCCTTGCTTGTGGACCAGCTGCAGAGCTAACCTTTGTTCTATTGGTTTGGTGGTTGCTACCAAGACGATTTCTTTATGCCCATCAAAGGACCTCGAGATGCTAATCCACGAAAAACGATACGAGAAATGCGAAAGAACTCAACTACGGAACGAGGGCGACCCGTGGAAATACATCGGTTTCTTACTCGTGCAAAGGAACTATTTCTTGGCAACTTGGACAACTTATAACGATGTTTGTCCCGCATATCAGACGGAAGATCGGGATCTTTACAAAAGGCTTTATAAAGCTTTCGTCTCAATTCATATTTAGCCGCGAGCAATCTACGTTTGTGATCTCGTATATTTCGCTTCTCCGACATCTTACTTAGTTTCTCCCTCATCTTTTAGCAAAAAGCCGCTCCACGGTGGTAAAGTCTCATCTTTTGTGTTGGCCGAAGTGACAATAGTCACATTGAACCCTCGAATATGCTCGAAGATCTCGAAATGATCTTCCAGTTCCGGGGAGAATTCGCAAAACTCCGTTTCCATCGATAATTGAATGGGGTTTTCCCGTATTTCGACCGATGAATCTAACATGGACATTACTGTCGAGATTCTGACCAAAAAATTAGACATTCCATGCCCTCGGAGAGCGCTTTGTCGTGCAAAGTCACTGACATATCCAGTGTCTTTTTCGGACCCCAAGAATGGATTGGATCGAAACGACTTTCCTGCTTGGAAATAAGGGCCCCTTTGTGTCTGTATGAATCTCTGACCGCGCGGAATCTCCATAGCCAATTTTCCAAATTTGATTCTGAAATCAGAGGCTGCTTTTGGTATTAATCTTATTTCACACAATCCAGGAACTTCCATAACGTTGGCGTGATTCGGTTTGAGCAACGGATCCTGACGTGATACATCTTCGTAATGAAAATGGAGTGGAAACATCATGATGAGTTGGCTTTTCCTGTGTGTTTTTTTTTTAGAGAATGAGCACTGTGAACTATCCGCTTCAAAAAGGATAGTTGATATTCCTCCAACTCAATGAATGAAGGGGGGAGTATGAGGAAGGCCGACTTTCTTTCTATATGAAGATGAAAAAAGGAAAAGGGTCAAACATTTCTTACTTCAGAATATGACTGAATGAGGAAGAGCTCCTTATGTGGTATCACTTTACCACCATCTGAAATGCGCGAAACTTCGATTGGTGGAAGCCAGTCCATGAAGATTCTCCCTTTTCTTACGTGCATTTCCCCTCTTTCGGTAAGCATCCAGTATCTCCGCAAATGAACATTTATCTAAGCTTATCCTGTAACTTATACTTATAGTACTTATAGGTCGTTGTTTTTTGAAAGCTTCTAAAAGGATCCAACGAATAGCTAAGGTTTGTTGACGATCCCTGGCTACAATCCCAGGGACATCATAAATAGTACCTGCGACTCCTACTTTTACCACTTCGCATATGGGCTTTATATTATCTAAGGCGTCAACCATAAGTTTGATTACATCGCGTTCAGTTCGAGCTGGGCGATGAAAAGTTTTATAAACAATAGCACGAACTCTCGTTCTTTTACCATCGATCATGCGAAAGTTGACCAACTTCTTGATCAATTGTTTTTGCTCACCATCCAAGTTCCCCATATAGCTGAGAATTTCCGAGCAATTGGTCGATGACGAGGCCGATAAATTTCTATTACGCGATCGTTACTGTCCATCTTTATCAGCCAACTCCCCTGTTTCCTTCTTTAAGAGTCCTATAGTTCATAGGATAAAAAAGAAAATTCCCAGTTCGTTCCTAATAAGAGAATCCAGGATATAGGAGGGCCTCTCTTGAATCCCATTCACCCATTCCTGGAGGGTTTCCGCATCCATATCCGCGGAAATCTCAAGGGATTTGAGAATGTTCTTGGTCACTTGGTCGTAGACGACCAATTGATCCGGAAAACGGACCGAGAGGTTCTTCCTTACTCCCTTCTCATTAGACCGACGTACTCGGTCCCTCACGAGTGCGTGAATTTGATTGAAAAGTTCGGCTTGGGGAACTTCCGCGAGTTCTGGAGCTGGAGCTTGCGGCGGCGCCTAGTCGCTAACTAGGAGTGTGCTAAATCCCTATATACCCGAGAGGGTTTTCGGGAACACACCGTGGTTGACTGTGCGATATACTTCCTCCTCTACAAGAGAGGATTCATACCCGCACAGTTGCCACTTGGACACACCGATACATATCGGTTGTCATCAATAATAAGTGATCAAACCAGTTGTCTGATATATCACACGTTATCATGATAACAAAGAACGAATGCTCAGGTTGTGTGGAGGGGGGGCGACCCACCTCCCACTCTCCCTGTTACGGGATGGTGCCTCTTCTGAAAGCATATGAATGATCTAATATACCATCGACAGAAGCTTCAATCGAGAATGCTAGCTTTTCTCTGCCTTTCTCCAACACTTCGGGTCCCGCCGCTGCTGGTGCGCTTATCATCTAGTTCAATTGTTTGTACGTCAGCAATTGCTTGTTAGTAAGGCGCAACTAAATCTTCTTTCATTACAATATTATATTGTTTGATCCAGAAATGCTGGTATACTAACAACTATATAGAATTTCTTAAATATTTCGCTTCGCACCATTTCATTATTCATCCGGCCGTATAGGGATTACTCAGCCTTATAGTAAGTAGATTGGCGAGAGCGATAGATCCGAGCAATTTAAGATCTATGACGCATCAAGTAGACCCAGGTAAACCGAGAGAAGTCATCGGTAAAGCTGACATAGTACAAGAACCCAGTCATCGAAGGTGTAGGAGCGGGACCCCAAATGTCAGAATGGACTAGGTAAAAACTAGCTGAGGAACAAGACGTACTCGGAGAAAAGGGAAGGGCCAGGGGGACATATTAGACCGGTTAGACCCTTTGACATAGACCGATTGAGAGAGTTGACCGGGGAAGTATTGAAAGAAAGGAATTCATGTGTACTGATTGACTGCCTCCCCTTAACTGCCTGCCTATGAGATGGATTGCGCCTACCTCTTTCCTAAAGACAGTCATGTTTGACTTACTATCGCCTCCCTATCGTTTACCTGTACAGCAACTGCCAGCCCTTTTCTGCTTATCGTACTTCTTGATTGCATACTGTCTTGCTCCTCGCATACCACCGTACTATTTGTGTACCGATTCTGCTAATGCTTTCTATAACATTTTCTTACTGGATTTGGGATAGACTTTATCTCTTCTATACTCTATGCTAATCAAAGAAGTTAGTATACTGGCGGAGCTCTTCCAGGGGGAGACTCTAACTGAATAGTACTCGCAGGTTCTCTTTTCCATATGTTCCTCCCGATGCCCACTACCTATCATAAAGGCAGCCGTTAACTGCCTTGCAGGGAATTCCTTACTCAAAAGTATGAGAGTGCGGCATAGCAAGAGTGAATGCTCCTACCTCCTTCTAACGCTCATCCCTTTTCTTGCTTTAAGAGAGACAGTGCTTAAGGAGAGGAGAGATTCGTTATCAAGGACGGGAACCGTGTATTGGCTGTTATACGTGTAGCGGCTGGACCAGGTATAGGAGCTGGAAATCTTTCTATGGATGGATTGCATCATCCGGATAAAGATGGAGTGAGTTCCGGTTCCTCATGAAGAAAGCACAATGGTAAGGATACTACGAAATTCTGCTACATCCATGCTAACAAGAGTTATGATACCTCAAAGTGCAATGCCCTGAAGGACGGACGCCAAAGCACTATACCGTATTGAGATGCAAGACCTGGCAAGGGAAGCACGCTTTTGCCCAAAAACAAAGGCCGACTCAGGAGAAGGCCCTTCCAGACTTGAGATCCCCCTTATTCTTTCGATCGATGCCCTCACTCCGTCACCCAGCGGAAGCTCTATAACCAGCTACTAGCGGAGGGGAGGACGGACGGGAAAGCATCCTGCCTTATTGAGCTAGGATAGGAGCACTTGTTTTGTTAAGGGATCCCCTCCTTCTTCTTGCCTGGGGTTGGCTTGAAGGCTTGGGAACTTTATTGGCGGGCTTCCTTCGACTTCCGGGGTTAACGGGCTTCGAGGACCCTACTTCATAATAGGTTGCTACTCCTCTAGTCCTATTTCTATCTATATAGATACAGTCTTCATAGTATGATAATTCATAAGAAAAGAATATGAAAGAATCGTCTGATAGCGGACTAGTATGGTACACAAAGGATTCTCTGAAACAAGCAGTTGTTCACTAAGATATGATGCTCCTACAACTATTGAGAGTTCCCTCGGGGGGAGAGCCATTATTCGAAACTGACAAATAGGGCATATTCAGTGCCCAAAATAACTTCTACTTATTGGGATTTAGCGAAGGGAAAGCACCAGCCCTTGGAAGACAGGGCACTACTTCATCTATGCCGCTTAGTGAATTGAAGAAAGTCACTCCCGTGGGGCGAATTCCATTCCTCACATAGAGGAAATGAAAAACTTAGCCCAGTCCTCAGTTGAAACTTTCAGAAGAAATGAAAGACTTCGGATCCCAGCTGAGCTCACGACGGAAGACTCGACGAATTAGGCAGATCGGGATATCAGCGCTTACCTCCTTGATTGAATGGCCTCGGAGTGAACGGGGGTACCTCAATGAGAGTAGACCCTCTTGCACGTGGAATTCCTCAAAGACAGGAGAGGGAAGACCAGAGACTTTTCCATTAATTAAGAAGAAAGCCGAGGGAACTCTTTCATATTCTCCTAGTTAGCCCGGAAAGACCGATACGGATAACGATAAGCGGGTCGGTGTTCTCACTTTAGGTTTAGGCAAGAATGGAAGACTTCGTAGCTCAGCCCTGTAATGAAACGGGGGAGCGGCTCTGTATGAGGCTCGTACAAGACTTTCTATTCGATTTTCATCTTGCATAATGGGCTCTTGCTCTTGCCTTTAGGAACAATAGCGGCATATTCTGGTACGCTACTAGGAGAGGGCAGACCCACTACCAGGCCTGTGGAATGGAGCGAAAGGCAAGCTTCTGAGCTAGGAGCCTTATTTCAATAAAAGAACGGATCCTGCTTCTTAACTGGAAGAAACTAGATCCCGAGGCGGACTTACTTCGATAGAGGATTCGGAAAGCACTTGGACCAGTCCTCTATTGCGGAAGGAATGCCCGACTTCGGAGCTCGCACACTTAGCTATCAAATGGGATCCCGAGGGGCCAACCCGAAAGGAAAGCGGGATACTCACCAAGAGAAGAAGACCATTCTTGCACGTGAAATTCATAAGAGAATCGTCTTCATAGAATAGTCTGATTATAAGTTCGATAGTCTTGGAAATCAGACTATTCTTGAACATCGAAGAAATGAAGAAATTCGTCTTCTTATAATAGTCTGATACCCGAGAGATAAACAGAGGAGCCTCCTACTTTAATTGTCGGGGTTTGCGGGCTTGCCTCAATATCAGGACAGCTAGCCTTTAAAGGGGCTAGGAAACTACTTCATACATAATATAGAGTATGTATGAATGAGTCTTTGTATGGGTACAAGGATTGATTGCTCTTTGCCCGAGGGAACTCTCAAGAGTACGACCGGAGGCCCATCTTCTTACTTAACGAGTTTGTGTCGCATAATGTGCCCTTCTTCCTGTGCCAAAGGAATCTTTTTTTTCACTTTAACAATGGAATCATGACAAATCTGTACGCGTCTAGTTCCGCTTCTTGCTCTTTTGCAAGAATGCCTTTAGTAGACGATTCGATTGGTCCAACCTCATGAAAAATCCCGAGACAGCTATACCGATGTGTCAACGTCAACGGTACTTCTCTGATCTGATGGAGAATCATTCTCCAACCTGCTTTTAGTCAGGAATCTCGTAATTCCTTTCCCAATCCTGTTCCCAGGGCAGCGCTCAGTAGCAACCTCTCTTTGCAACCTATAAATATAAAGTAGGGGTATTGCTTTCCTATGCACCCATTTATCTTGCTCGATGGGATATTAAGAAGAAGCAGCAGCCTCAGATGAGGAGATGGCCAAAGATATATTATCTGTCCCGTTTCCTTTAGCAAGATCCCTCGTGCGAACCCCCTCCTAGCTTAACACCACCCTTATAATATAATCAACCTAGCTAGCGGGCCTAAAAGCCCTTCTTTCTAAGCTAAGAATATTCTCATTCTTAGCTCATTCTCACTGTTGGAAAAAGCCAAAGAGGAAGAAGAGCCTTACCTGCCTTCCAGCCCAACCCTGTCTTCCTCTTCACGATTCGCCCCATTCATTGAGAGATGTTGGAGCTTCCTCTATGGGATTGGGATAAATGTCAAGATGCCCTGGAGATTAATCCAAAGAAGAAGAAGCAGATGGGGAGCTAGACGAAGATCGATTCATTGGCCATTTCCCTTGAGAAAAACCTGGACTTTCGCTACCTCCTCCTAATGCCAAATCAAAGAATACCATAAAACGGCTTCAAACCAGAGCAACATACCTATAAAGAACGTCATCCGCGCCCGAAAGCCAAGCCTTCTCACTCCTAGGTCAACCCGGAAAGAACGATCTGCTTTGTACGCCCGCCCCCTCTCTCCTGACATTGCGGAAGTTCCCCTCTTGTCTGGTTTCAAGGTTGAGCTGAATCGTCGACCTCGAACCTTGGCTTTCAAGAATCCATTCTATGCCCCATCTCTCTAATGAGAAAATAGATTTGACAGGCCTAAGGCCTGGGCATTGACACCTAAAGAAAGCGATTTTTCGAGGCCTACAACCTGCCTAGGAGGAGCAACCGAAGCATCTCACGCGCCCAATGCAAAGTCATTATCCTGGAGTTGTCTCAGATGCTGCAGCTGCTGGATCAGGCTGCTAGATCAGAAGGATCAGACGCGTAAGAAGAAGAAGAGGGCGGATTCGGCTACTGGTGGAATAATCTTGATTTCGCTATCCGTTTCGGCTAGTGTGAAATAGGGTAGCCAGTCGATATCTTAAGATATGGGCATATCAGGATATCCTCAATCGAAATATCTATTCTTTTGTCTTTTGCCATTTATTTATTTCTTTGTATCCAAATCTCGAGTTTAAAGCATCGAACGTCCCCTTCCCTCCAGATCAGATTGAGCTGGTTTCCCCCTAATCACACTAATCACATAAGAAGAAGGATTGACAGTCTTAAGCCCAAGCTGGTGAATCTCCTCCTAAACAGAGTAACCTCCCCTCTTCGAAATCTGCTTGATGCCGGTTTTCTAAACCAAACCAAGATGCCAAACAAAAAGGCTTCTCAGGTTGAGAATTTTGAGAACACATAACGCCGACTGAACTGAGCTCGCTCGGGCAGCTGCCCATAAAAGATAGGATAAAGTGGACGAATTGAGATTCGATTCAAATCCAATCTAGAAGAATATCTAGTGTGAGGCCCAAAAGACGCTGTTTCGTTTCCTAAACGCTTCCACTTACGAGCTCCCCAATGAGAAAATCCAGTTGTGGATGCCACTGAGTAAGCAAGCAACCTGCATTTCTTGCCGTTCACTCTGGTATTCCGCTTTCTGATTCTCCCCCGCCAAAGATAGAGTCTCCATGGTCGCGCGTTCGAGCTCACTAAGTTGGATTGCCTTCTTTCCATTCCGCAGGGATGGTGTCCGTCCCCACTCAATCCCCTATTCATATTGCCTCAAGCGTGCTTCCGTTTCCTGGTCTTTGAGTTCCCAAAGTGGGTTTGGTCTGGTCTCTCAAAGTCGTGGTTTATCAAGACTATGGCTAGTTTGATCAAGAAGATCCAATTTATCAAACTAGGGGTGGTTTTCAATCCTATTTTAAAGAAGTTTCTGAATACAAGTCCCTTCGCATATTCAACAGAAGGTGGGATAGCTTAAACAGAATCTCCTCTCCCTATGAGAGAAAGATAAGGCTTATGTGATAGTTCCAGGGTTTCTCTGAATTTGAAAGTTATCACTTAGTAGGTTTCCATACCAAGGCTCAATCCATTTCAGTCCTTAACTAACTCCCAGTGCAATAAGGATTACCGCTCGGGCCCCTTAGACGCAAGGGTCCCTCACTCAAGTCACTCTTCTTTTGGTATCGTACATATAATAACTTCCACTACTCTAATAAGTCCTAAAAGCAGGACAGACAGGAAAGAAGAACAACAAGGTTTCCGGTTTTTATTCCCGAACCTCCCGTAGTTCCACCCGGCCCTTCCATCCAAGCAAAAAGAACAACCGCAACCGAAACCCCTCAAAATGCATGGAATCGGAATTGCGTAGATAATGATCCGGCGAAGAGGTTGTGCGGATCGGTAAAGTGGTTGTAAGAACCCTTTACTTGGGCAACGAGCGCCCGAAACCGAAAAACTGAAACTACTTACTATGCCAAAAAATCTAAGCCAGAGCGGGAGAAGGGAGTCTGTTCGAGAGTTCATTTTGCTAACATTAAGTCATGCTGAAAGAAGGAATGTCAGAAAACTGCAGTCATAGATAGAATCTTATTATGCTTTAGTTGTAGATCAGTTGTGGTTGCTAAAGAGATGCATCAGGAGAGTGGATTTCATTACCATGTGGGAATTCTTAGTAGAGATGCTTCTAGATATACAGCGCACAAGAAGTTGAGAAAAGCGTTTGAGGAATTTGATGGAGCGCAATTTCTGGGGTTCCATTTTCAATTTTCTAACAAAACAGGATAAGGAGCCGCTTGTATGGGGCGAATAGAGACCAGAAGAATGATTCATTTGGATCGACGAGCCATTTCGTGAATCAATGGAATGTCTGTCTATCCATAGATATATTATATAATTATATGACGGGCCATAGTTCAGTCTTTTATGGCATGACATGATATGATCGCGCCTAGTAGCCACATATCAGCTGCGCTCAATATGCGGGATTTCTGTTGGATCAGATCTTTCGCTTTGACGAAAGCTTTTGGACCTAGCGAAAAGGACTCTAAGCCTTCGCGCAAGCAAGCAAAGTAGAAGCTTTGCCAGAAGCAAGACGAGGAAGCGGAGCTGTCGTAGAAGCGGTAGCTTCCCCCGACCTACTACAATACAACAGTCGCAAAAAAAAAGCCTTTTTCCGGGCCTATTAATTTGAGTTTTAGTTTAAGGGCTGCTCGCCGCCCCCCCTACTCTTCAAAAGGGCGATTCAACAGGGTTGGTTTGGCAACAAGCAGACGGCTCTCTATCATAGTAGCAAGGGGGCTGTTCGCCTTAACTACTTAAGTACCAAAGGCGGCTCGGCTGCTTTCGGTTTCATAAGGGGGCTGTTCACTACAAGCTATCAGCGCTGTCTTGGCAATAAGATAAGTCGACGTTCAATCTCTAAGGCGGGTTTCCGCTGATAACGGAATAGTGTTCGTGTCCAAAGGTAAAAAAAGAAAAAAGCCCCTAGCTTCTAGAGTTCGCTGCTTTTCCCAGGCCAGAGAAGGGCAACTACTGATTGATCGCCTTTGTTTGATATGTGTTCAATTCAGTACAATACAAACTACAACTACACCAAAGCGGAAGGGCCAATCACTATAGAAGCTAGAAGTAGCGCCTAGCCTATAGTAGAATAGAGTAGTCGGCCTAACCGTCATGGTCACGACATCTTGTTGATATTGATTGAGTTGGAGGGAGTCAGAGACTACCACGGAATCCATCCATAAACCGTCACCCCGGTGACCTTCGTCACCAAAGCGTCACGACAGTTTCCAAAGGTTACCCGTCATCTCATCTCCAGTGGGGGGCCCAAGAAGTCGGAGCACGTAGGAATGCCGACCACTACATAAGCCGCTGGCGGAGAAAGCTCTTTGAGCTTCCCTTCATTCGCTTCGCGGGAGTCGCACACAGCACATAGCTGGAAGTCAGAGGGCCCGTACTACCTGCCTAACCCTTCGCTCCGAGGGACCGTAGAACGGAAAGCGCCTTCTAAACAACTCGGCAGAAGGGAAGGGGCCTATGTATTTGCATGACCCCTGCAGATTTGTGACCCTACCTACACCCGGAGCCAATCCCCTAGCGGTCCTGCCACCACGCCGCAGAACGGGAGCTCGTGTGGAACCTTGGATTTCTGGCGTCACAGCGGTGGAACGTCACAAAATATTACGGCCGCGTACGTAACATAGGGGCCTACGCTACGGGGAACTCGGCCAAAATATGGACACCCGAAGGGCAGGGCCCGGCACGCACAATCCTATCCTATCCTATCCGAGCCCGTCATTGCACTTCGGACAGCCGTCCCTAGCATCATAAGGAGCACCTCCCTTTCGAGGTACCCAAATCAAAAGAAAATGGTACGGTCTTTCTTTGTGTTGTTGGTTGGTCTTTCTCAACGTGGTGTATAGCACGAAAAACCATTCTTTACAAGATAGGGCCTGAAAGAAGAGAATAAATCCTTTCTTCTTTGATTTCGGTCAAAATATCCTCCAGAATCACAAGTGGAACGCTAAGCAAGGGTGGGGAGGCTGCGAGCGGAGCGTCGAACAGAAAGAAAGAAGCAAGCAGGGGAGAGTCAACGTGTTGCCGTAGCGCGCCGGAGAGCAAGCGTAGGCAACCCTAGTTTAAATAAGGCTACTATAGTAGCTAGCTAGCGTTTTTAAGCAAGAAGCAAGGGCCGAGCTGCGCGAAAGAAGAAGCAACTATGAGCGCCAACGCGCTCAAGCCCTTGCTATTAGCGCATCCGTTTTGAATTGAAGGTTGACTAATAAAGGGCGCGTTAGCCTTACTATAACTATAACTATAACTATAACTATAACTATAACTATAGATGGGGTTTCTTGCAGCTATTGCGAAAGACCGCTGACCCTGACGACTATAAGCAACAGGGGGGCTGGGCTGCTCGCCTTCATAGAAAGGCGACCGGGCGATGTTCGCCTTTTTATAGAATAGAAGGAGAAGGGGGGTTTGGAGATTCTTTCAAGAATGCATGGCTTCTTCCTATTCCGCTTCAACACAGAAGAAGATTGTTACAAGGTGCTGGAAGGAGGGCCGTGGCTTATAGAAGGAAGAGTGATGATTTTTATCAAGTTGCAAAGGGGGATGGATGCGCGCAAAGACCTGTTGGAGATGGTTCCTGTTTGGGTAGTTTTCCTCAGCTGGGACTTAACCTGTGGTCTCAAAGCATGATCAGTCGGATAGCGAGTACCATTGGGAAGCCATTATATCTTTTTCAACCTACGACAAGTAAATCAAGGCTCGCCTATACGCGGGTTTGTATTGAAGTGAATCCTCACAAAAAGATGCCTAGTTGTGTGTGGATTGAATCGGGCAATGGTGGCATGGAAGAACAGGTGGTTGAGAATGGGTGCCCATGGTGTGCTCTAACTGCAAGGCAGTTGGTCATAGGGTCGAAGCTTGCCCTGTTCAGGAGCTGAAAGTGACTACTTGAAGTAGGGTGGGTGGAGAGACGAAAGGTGCTTGTGGTAATTCTTCAGAGAGTGGGGAAAATGCTGAAGCTTGCCATGACAAGGAAACTGATCAAGAGAATGAAGGGGGAGCAGCTGAGGAGGAAAAAAAATCTGGGCGGGAATGACATAACATATTAGTCACTTCAAACTTATTTGCAGTGCTCGGGGATGACCAGGACGAGGGCCGAGATATAGATTTGTTGATTCAAAATGGCAGATCAAGGTAGCAGCCAGGAGACTCCACCAAGTGTTCGACAGGTTGCTCCTGTGAGCAGTAACAAGAAAGGCAAAATTTGAGGTCTGTTGAGAATAGGGCTAAACCTAGTGATAGAAAAATTCTTAATGAAGAGAACTCCTACAAGACCAATGTGACTGGAGCGGAAATTTCTGAGGGGACGTCAATGTCTCCTACTCTTGTAGCTGATGGAAATGCTGACGGGAAGGCTTCGGCTGATAGGATCCTTGTTGAAGATTCAGGGGGACATGAAGATCTACCAACCGAGATTGCTGTGCCTAATTAAGAATGGGAGAACCTCCTGCAGCAAGATCCAAAGAGTGGTGAGCAGAGCAAGAAGAAAGGTAAGACCTGGAGCAAAACTGAATCGGACAAGAGCCATGATGGAGTCCCTTGGTAGAAAGGGGAGTCATTCTACCAACCTTCCGGATTATCAATGAAGTGCGTTATCTGGAATGTCCGTGGAATGAATAAAAGAAGTAGACAGAGGGAAAGAAGATCTCTTATCAGATCTCAGAAAGTGGACTTGGTGGGTTTTGTTGAAACAAAAGTCAAGGAAAACAAGTGTTGTAGGGTTGCTAATAAATTCTTGAAGGATTGTAGCTATCTTTTCAATTATAGTAGCAGCCCGAGAGGTAGAGTTTGGCTGCTTTGGGATCCCAATATCTTGAATGTATCTAAAGTCCTTGAATCCGAACAGATGTGAACTTGTTTTTTTAGTCAACAATTGGGATGGATGTGAATCTTTCTGTGGTGTATTGATCTAATAGTGCATCTGTCAGGAAGGAGGGAGCTCATGAGAATCAGTCAAGTTGTACAAGGCCCCTGGTTAGTGGCGGGTGATTTCAACACTGTGAAAGAGGTATATGAAAATCAAAAAGAGAACTATGGCAAATAAAAAAAGAGGATGCAACAGATTCACTATGTGAGAAGGAAGCTGGGTCTATTAGAGCAACCATTAGAAACTTGAAAGATTCTAAGACTATTTCTCAATACGGTTGCTAAGCATTGTCAATCGTCGAAATTCCCTTCAATTCAGAATGACCAGGGAACCTGCAAACGAGACGAGATCAAGAAGGAGAAAGAGGCGAGGCAACAACCTTCTTTCTTAAGCAAAAAACGTCGAAACGTCGGAGAAGAGGTGATAGAAGAGCAAGCCAAAGAAAGCCCCATGCCCGGACGGCTTTCAAGTCTTCCTATGGAGGGACTACTTTCAACGAGATCTAGTGGAATTTAGGAGAAATGGGGCGCGGGGTCAGTAAACTAGTAATCATTTCTCTCCCGGATCCCAAATGAAACCAGACCGGAGTTGTCAGAGAGATTCAGACCTTCCACAGCGACGTAATAGCGGGGAGAAAGAACTTCATTCACTGCTTCCAAAATAGGCACAAGGGAGCTTTCATCAAGGACAGAAGCATCACGGAGAACATATGTTGTGTCCAAGAAGCCATCTATGAAGCCAAACGAGGGAAAAGAGGAAGATAGTGAAACTGGACATGGACAGCGCTCAAGGGTCAATGTGATATTCATCTTTCAAATAATCTTTCTTTGAAAATAGCCCTGCATTTCAAAGTCTTGGATTGCGGCAATGGTAAATGGCAGACCAGGAAGCTTAGCGAACTCCCGCTTACCTGGCTCAACTGATCTTTGTAACCATGCTGCGTCAAAGTCTGATGCGGTTATTTCTTCCTCTTTGACTGTCCCCTGGGTCTGCCACCCACTTGCTTATTCTCATTCAAAGTGGTAGCATCCTTTATCCGCTAATGTAAATGTATGTCTTGATCATCATGCGATTCTTACATGTAGGCGGTGAGTGAAAACCTACCTTGCTTGACTCGCTTGTTCGTCCACTTCAAACGCTCAAAACGTACCATTTTCCGTGTGAAATGACAGGGATTGGTTACTTAGGGAATCGCAAGCAAAGCAATCTACGCAGTTTCCGGGTTCAGTAGTAGGAAAGAAAGGGACCTCTCACTCAATTCAATAACATGTTCTAGGGCATCTGTTTCGTATAATGAAGATAGGGGGCTATTCATCCCTTCTATCGGCACCCCCGGAAAAGCAATGTTCGCATTTGACCAGGCTTTTTGGGCGTTCCATGATGAAACCTCCTAGCGGCACTTTCGAGATGCCACCTTGTTTCTAAACAAATTTCAATTCCATTTTCCTCGGGGCGTCAGGCACCCTCCAACTCGTCTTTTTTGTCGTCGACCCTCAGCGCCCTACTATTCATAAAAGAGACTGATTTATGAAAGCCCGGTGAGGCCTCAACCTTTGTTCTTTCCTAACCTAGGAAGATCGACTCATAACGAAAGCAGCCCGGTCTTATCGACTGCCCGTCAGTTTCCACCCTTCTCTGAATAAGATGGTTGAACAAGAACGAAGGGAGACTCGGTTGATCTGCCATATCGAATTCCAATTCCAAGCAGCCGTTCTGAACGGGCGTGTTTCACCACAGTAGAATGATGGCAGACTGACCCCACTCTCGTTATGGAAATAGAAGGCTGGAGTTGAACCTGCTCCTATTGGCTAGAAAGCCGGAACAATCTTTTCATTGCCGCTGACGAAACTAGACTAGGTTGATGGTCCGCCTATTAGTTGTCCACCTCATGTGACTAATAGCTGAACCTATAAAAAAAAAAAAAAAAGAGAGCGTTGACGAAAGCCCTTCTCTTCTGTTAGGTCGTCGATCAATTAGCTAGACCGGCTTTGAAGACGGCAGTGTGGAAGAATGCACTTTTTTCTCGCTTCCCTCTCACTCAAATGGACGTCGATCAGTTTGCCTTAGGGCCGGTTAATCCAACATGCCACTTTGGACGGACGAAACAGCAGCGTATTCTTATTCTTAGTGGGAGGAGGGCTCCCAAGGAATAGAATACAAGGGAACTACGTAATAAGGTAGGAGCAGGGGAAGAACTGCTTTTTTAGGGAAAACTGAAGCTGGCTTGTAAGAATGTATTGAACTTCGCGAGGACTTCTTTCATTCGTGCATTTCCCTACTTGCTCGATTTCAGTTAGCCTGATTCATGACTGCTTTACCTGCCTTTTTTTTTTCTCTTTCATTTCGAGACTTTACCGCCCACTTATTAGCTGGATTAGCCCATTCTTCTTCTTCTCCCTATGGTGGGTATTGTCTTCATTCGGTGGCGGCATCCTTTCTTTATTATGCGGGATTGGCTTCTCCATCTCCGGTGGCATAATCTTTCTTTGTTGGCATATTCTTCTTTTCATCTTTCTAGCGTACGGTGAGAGCGTTCCCGTGTGAGGCGCTAGTGGAAGTCGGCTTTGGAGATCGTAGAGATTGTTCTTTCTTTCGGCTGGATAAGCGAGAACTGATATACAGCAAGAGGGCAAGGCAGGAAAGCTCCTCCCAACATGAATGAAATATTTGCACAGCAGGTCCCTTTTCCGGTTGTGGCGGACAGGCCTGACCCTTTTGGACTCTATTTTGAGTCCCAGTTGTAGCCTTCGTGACTGAATCTAGATACCGGTGGTTGGGAAGCGTCCATTCAAATGAGTAGCTTGTTGAGAAGCAAGTCACAATCGGGTAACGAATCTTTTTCAGAAGGACTGAAACAGGGCAACCGAATGAAAAGGGTCTTCGCTCAGCCGTGGAAAGCTTGCCATAGACAACCGAAACTGCGAACAGCTTTCCTCCTGCCTGCACGCCCAAGGAAATCCGCAGGTCTGAGGAGCTGATGAGGGATATGTTGGCCGAAGTGGAGTTCCAAAAGATCGCAATCTTGGGGGATAGGTGAGCTATTGGCCGGGAAGCTATCGGCCTGAATAGTTTGAATCTTATAGGTATAGGAGCGCCCCTGCTGTTGAACGAAGAAGAAGAGGCATACATCGGGACGCGGACATTCAATCTCGTCGACTCATGTCTTTTCTAACTTCCCTCCTCGGTTGGCAGTCACTCTTTCATCCTTGGTCGGCCCTACCTATCAACTGGGTTGGCTGATAGAACTTCGAAGGCCTTGCCGATCGTTCGGTCAGCAAAGCTTTGTTATTCGAAGGTTAAGCTGCTCAAACTTTAGGCCTAGAAAGGAAGGGCGAGAGTACTCATATGCTGAGACTTCTCATCTCGTCTTCCAGTAAACTACATCAACCAACCCTTAATTCAAGAGTCCTGTCATTGCCTCCGGAGCATTCAACACATTGCTCTCCTCCTCTATATAGGGGTCCGACCTTTAGCCGGTCTGATGATATCTTGTCCTCTCTCTCAGCGGCCGGCTTGCCTTACTCTTTGCGGCCCTCCTATGTCTGGGGTTCCCACTTTCAGCGAGATATTTTGGTTAACTACCATTATGCCCCGGAGGTTCTGACCTGCCTTCCCGAGTCTAACGAATAGCTTACTAGTGCTCTCAGCCCTTTAATGAGTAACCTTGGACCTTCTCCCGTGGGCCTGACCTTTGCTGTTAGCCGTAGTAGGCTGTCCTTTCCGGACAGTTTTTTACCTTTTATTATTCCTTCAGGCGGGGTAGCGTTTCTTCTCCAGGCCACTGATAGCCGCAGCTAGAGCTACATCCGCTCCCGAAATTGGGCAAACCTTTCGCCTTGAACAAAGAAGTGCGCACATACATAGAGTCGCCGGGTCATGGACTTTTTTTTTTCTCTCTTCTAACATTCTTCCTTGGCTGGGAGCCATCCCTTGCTCGGCTCTTCTTACCTACAGGACTGCCGGCAGAACTTCGAAGGCCTTGCTTGTCAGCTAGTCATCTAAGTCTAGTTCTCATAAGCTACATTTTTTTACTCGTTCGACATTCCGTTCTCGCATGTTCATTTGCATTTTCCAGTTCATTTCTTCCGAATTTACTCAGCTGGATCATGGATGGCTTAGGGAGTTCTGATAGGTTGATTGGTTTTTCTGATATGAATGAGACTTCTATCTTTCGGATAGCTCACCACCTTGGATTGTGAACAAACAGAATGCAAGAGAA
>CANTAL010002008.1:35000-41167 GCA_947650365.1 Chamaelirium japonicum
TAGGATAGATTAGAATGGTATTCTATCTTGCTGCTAGGGCAGAGCTGAGGAGATAGAGCAAAGAGGAGCATAGTAGTTTGAGTTCTTGCTTCCCTTGATTTAGAGCTAGGACTACTAAGCCCCTAGGGAGGTTTTTCTTACTGCTTTCTGCCTTTAGTACTTACATTCATTTCCTTTAGTGCCTTTCAGTTCTCTAAGGTTCTTCCAAGGGTCTATTAGAATGGATTTAGAAGTATAGTGCATCGAAGTCTCTCCTTGCAAGAGGTAGGAGGGTAAGGTCTAAGCCTTTCCTGTAGTTCTCTCTTTGCTGCTCCTGTCGGGTTAGAGGAAGAGATAAGCTAGGAAAGAGAAGATTGGTAGGTAGCTCTTGTAGCTAGCTTGACTTCCTCTAGTAGCTTGTAGCTTCCTATCCTAGTGGTTCTCTTTTATCATAGGGGAAGACGATAAGATGATGCATCTTTGCGTCTTCTCGTCTGCAGTTGTTGGTTCTTGTCAGTAGGATGGCACCGGGGAGGTATAGATCTTAGTTTTCCCCTGATCTTCCTTCCCTCGCTTTCACTGGCAACAACTGTCTCTTTTTGACGATTCCACGTAACAATATTACCACCAACTAAAGTGCAGTAACCGGTAGTTGACCGTCTATCACCTGGGGAACCGGACCAATCTTTGCTTTCTGTCATTGCTTCGCTCCGCTTTGGTGGCTGTCACTGGACCACACACCTCTTTGGTTAAGCCTTCGCTGTTACACGATCGACAAGTGGAACTACGAGATGCTTTCTAAACTCCTCCTTGTTCTCCGACTCAATCCAACCTGTAACTTTCCTTTCATTTCGGAGTTCGCAGTCTTGTCTCACTCTCTTTTGCTTCGGGTCTTAGCTTGGCTTCTTCGTTATTAAATTGCTTTCCCTCTCGCTTTCTTAGGAAAAAAAGGCCTCCCTCATCATATGCAGATGGAGATCCAAGTAACCAGGTTAAGGCATTCATTAGCATAGCATCCTGCCCAGACCAAAGAAACCTACGTTGAATGCGATCAACGGCAAATATGAAGCTTCGCGGGAATTGGGAAAGAGGTAAGGAAAGGACGGACTGGATGAGGACTATCCTACCCTAAAGAAGACGGCCCTTCCAAGCATTTAGTTTACGAGAACTAAATAGGTAAACAAGGTGCATTTTTGCTTTTCCATCCCGGCTATGAAATAGAAGCCAACTAAAGATTCTGCTAACAAGCGTACAGGTGCGGGAATGAATGACTTAAGCACTAGATTAGATGAAAGGGGAGTTGGTTAAAGACGGAGAGGAGGGAAAGCACATAAGCAGTAACGCTAGCACGCAAGTAAGCTAGGCATAGGCAACTACTCTCCTTTCAGCTAGGCACACAGGAAACCGGATGAGGCAATAGATCAAGTAAGTTGCTCCCTCGCCACTGCCACTCTTATCTTGCTCTGATTGATGCCCATCATCCTGCACTTATCCTCAAACAGTACTAGCCCCTGGGAAAGCCCAACCCAAGTAGTAGAGTAGCTCAATCAATAGGAAAAAGATTTCAAGTTAAGGACCTAAAGAAGGACTTTCGTCGATCGCTAGCTATGCCATCCATCGGGGGAATGCCTGGAACCGCTGACTGAATGGGGAAAAGAGAAGAAATCTCTGGATCGAAAGTTCAGTCTCGCCTTCCGGTTTCCAATCTTGGGCTGTGGGTCGAAACTATGCCTTCGCGCACCTTTCAATCAAGTTGAACGTCGGGAGAAGAGTCCGTCGGCTTAACCAGAGGAAGTGGTCCTGGTGGTTTTCTGAGCTTAAAGACCCATTGCCGTCAATCTTTTGAGCCGTGTCAAATAGGAGAAAGCTTGTCTCGGTTACGTCCTCTCATTCTTTACACTGGGGAAATCCAGGAACTGGGCCCTGTGGACGAGTCATTCGAATTCTGGGCTATCATTTTTAACCAGTAGCATTCAACGTCTTGAAAGTCAGTTACTTTGAGGAATTTTCTAGCGGGTCTGAGGAACTGGACTCCACAGGCTTTTTTCTAGCTCGCCTAGTAATACTTGCAGGTGGTAAGGAGATTTATTCCAATCGGATAGGGCTTGAAAACTAACGACTGAACCCCCACGACAGGATCTGGACTTGATGGAGCCATGGCCGGTCGATCGAACCTTTATCGGGATCAGAGATTGGGGAAGGAAAGGGAAGACTACCAAAAAGAACCAGGTAGGTCCTTTCTCTCATCAGCAGCTAAAGGCTGGTGGCAAGGAACTAAGTTTGGCCCTCAAAAGGAGGAGGGATTCGAACCCCCGGCACCGTGGTTCGTAGCCACGTGCTCTAATCCTCTGAGCTACAGGCCCCACCCCGTCTCCACTGGATCTGTTTCCGGGAGTACCCTCAAAAAGGAACCTTTCCTCTCCTCAGCCATTTCGGGTTAAGGTTAAGGTCGCTCCTAGCTCTTAAAGTGAGTTTGCTTCCGAGCCTAGTAGCTAAGTAGCTAGTAGTAAGCTATGAAAGCCATGGTAGCAGTTCTTGGCTGTTGAGTTTAGGCAGCTAGTGCTATGGAACTCATGTGCAGTCGGAGGTTCCCCGGGGTTGTCTCGTTCCTGCTTTTAGGAGCAAGCTACCTTAAGTAACTGGTATTTGAGTAAGGAAGGTAGCTTACCCTGCCCGAGTAGCTATGCTCGTCTCCTATGAGACTAGATATCCGGAGTAGGTGTGGGCTCTTCCTTATTAACTTATTAATGTGTTCGAAGCCAGGACTATGAGTGAATAGCTTCCCGGCCGTAACTGCGCCAACAGTAGGATTCGTTTAGTGTTAAATCGTGAGGTAAGCTTCCCCCAGACTCAAAGCCTTCGCCACAATGTAGTTGTAGTAGAGCGCCCCTGCAGATGGGGATAAAGGGGTTCACTCTGTGAAGATGCCCTTGTTTGATCTCCATCCTCGCCTACCATCAACTGGTGCCATGGGAACTAAGGACCATGCCAGTCCTTTCTTTCTATTGTGCCTATCTAAGTAGACAAGCCCTATGAGTGACTTTCTTCCCGGCCGCTAATGCGCCAATGTGATTTTCATGTTCGAATTATCTGCCGTTGTTTGATTAGCCTCACGAAACTGTAAAACATTCTTTCTCAATTATGTGGTGCTCCTAGGGGATATAAAGATGGGACGGCTAGTGGTATCGGAACTTCGTCCGCGTTGTTGGGCTACCAATGGATGATTTGATCTGAAAGCATAGAACATCTAGTTGATCCGGTCTTGATAGCTGTTTGTAGTTCCTACTAGTATCTATTAGTAAGCTATGAAAGGCAGGCAATCCATTCAAGCTAGTCTCCCGCTAAGCTAGCTAGTTATAGCCCGTAGTCTAATATGCCAACAATCGTAGGCTAATGGTACAGGCAATAACCTCTTCAAGCCCGTAAGCTAAGCAAGGAAAGAAAGGAATGGATTAGATGGTTGCTCTATTCCCTTTGTCAGTCAGATATATGGGAAGAGAGGCCTCTAAAGTCTCTCCTTCAGTTAGGCTTTTCCAAGGATTGTTGCCCCCTCTGGGTTTTCTAAGATGTAGTAAGAAATAAATAGCTCTAAGAGATCGTAGTCCTTATATCTCCTCAAGCGCTTTCCTCGCCGAGCATATGATTGCCCCGCCCACTTTGCCACCAGGAATTGATGGGCCAAGCAAGACGGGCAAAGACCCCAAGAGATAGTCCCCACGTCCAGGGTTGCCCTCTCCAGAGGCTTGCCGTAAGGTTTCTGCCCTATCCGAGTAGCTAGTTTGAAGCTGGGCTATGGAACTAGTTGTCAGTCGTAGAGCGGGCAAGAAGCTAACTAATAAAGGGTGTGGTGTTAGGAGGGTCAAGCGGAGTAAAACGTAGCTTATAATGCCAGCTAATCGGCTTAGAGCTAATCTTTGAAAGCTAGCTCTCCTAATTAAGATCTCCTAGAAGGTGAACCCGGAGCTGGTAGGGAAGGCCCTGCCCCTTAGTTAGCTCTTCGTTTTTTTGTTCAGTAGGTGGGGGAGGGGTAGTTCATTAATGATAGGTAAATACATAAAATAAGCTAAAAAGAGCTCCTAAGTGGAAAGCAGCGGATAAGTGCATTGGTTGCGGTTGCCGCTGTGTATAATAATATATTAGATTCCAGTTTAAGCTTTTGCCGGTACCTCTGTCCTTTCTTTTTTCAGCTATCTCACACAGAACTTACCGAAGATGTTGCAAAAACAAACACAAGTGACGTCAGGTTTTTTCTTTTTGAAAACAAACTATCCGAAGCGGTCTAACAACTTCGTCTGATAAGGTGCCTAAATCTCACTTACGAGGCAGCAAAAGTCATCAACATCTTTTAAGAAAAAGGCTTACTAATAATGGAAATGCCAGATATCCAATCTTTCAGGTTCAAAGAAGAGGCTCCTAGTGGTTTGATTTTTTATATTTGTATATAAGAAATGCAAAGGGGAAGATTCCGGATTCCTAGCCTCTCTCTTCTTTGACCTAAAGAAGTTCGCTGTATAAGATAATCTCCTAAAAAGGAGGTGATAGTCTGATCTATCAATGGCCGGAATAAATATAGGTCCTCTAATGAATCCCCTAGAGAAGGATAGGGGAATACCTTTACTCTCTTCGCACTAACGTTAAGAGCAAATGAAAGCTTCTTCAGTACTCCTTCGGTCAGGGAGATGCCCGAACGATATAGATAGAGTGGAAGCCTTCAGCACTAGGAGTTCTATTCCTTTATCCCTAGTGATTCTCCGGGATTTCTGCTCTATGCCTCGGCTCTCTCTTACGGAAGAGCCTTCCAACTCATGTTATGGTATAGATCCCAAAATATGACTCGACCATTCATTATCGCCTCTCCGGATCAGTTAGGGAGAACTATGCCCTCTATAGAGTTTCACATAGCCTTTGGGAAGGCTCGGGGGTCAAGGCCTTCTCCGATAATCGATAGGCGAGGCAGATTGATTCTTCTCGTCCCGGCCCTAATAGCAGTTTTAGTATCCGATGAGTTGGGTGAGGGAGAGGATGACTATTGATGCCTTGAACTCTACTCCTCTAGAGAGTCCTCCAAACAAGGGGCTATGCTCTGTCCTAACCATTCCTTGCAAAAAGCCCTTCAAAGCTGTAAGTAATAGAAGTACGAAGTACGTGGTGACTGCGTTTTTCAACCCGAAGGGCCCATCGAAAAGTTCCCAACGCTCCGGGACACCGGAATGTGGTCTTTGGCACGTCCTCCTCAGCTATGAATATCTGGTTATACCCCGAGTGTCCATCCATAAATGACAGTATCTTGTGGCTGGCAGTGCCATCTCTATCAACAAGTCAGCAATAGGCATTGGGTACTCATCTTGAGGGCTAGCTTGTCAGATTCAGGAAATCTATACAAACCCGTACTTTCCCGTTCTTTTTAATCACTGGAACGATCGATAGATACCCAGTCAGCATACCGGGCTGGCTCAATGAATCCAGCTTCCAGTAAACGCTCGATCTCTGCCTTCACCTTGTCTGCCAGCTCTTGAGTCATTCTTCTGGATGGTTGTTTGAATGGTTTAAATCCTTCTTTGATCGGTAACCTGTGTTCCGTTTCTGTCTAACCCGGGCATTTCAGAATAATCCCATGCGAGACAGTCCTTATATTCATGAAGTAATGTGGTTATTGCATCAGCCATCTCCGGGGATAGATTCTTACTGATGTAGGTAGGCCGATGTTTTCCATCTGATAAAAAATCTACCTCAATCAATTCATCTTGGACCTCAGCTCGCAGATCTTCCATCTTAGCTGGAGCAGGCTGAAGGTCCTCCATAGTAAACGCCGGTCTCCGATCCTCAATTTCCAGATCGGCAATCTCTGGGTTGGCGGCCCGGTCGGCCTGCCTTGGCTCTTTTCCTTTGCGAGTCATGATGAAACGATTCCCCTTGAAATGTTGATCGGCCTGTACCTCCGAAAAACCTGAGGAATAGTTACTTGAGTGTCTGGATCTGCTCCGTAGTACGCATCAGCAACAATCTCGGCGGCATGTGTATCATACTGAAAAGTCTTGGGGTCGGCTTCGATGACCTTAACTTGATCGTTATGCCACAACATTATACATTGGTGTAGACTAGATGGCACACACAGATTGGCATGGATCCAATCTCGCCCCAACAATGCATTGTCAGACACGGGCGCATCGATAACGAAGAAGTTTACC
>CANTAL010002009.1:0-40000 GCA_947650365.1 Chamaelirium japonicum
AAATTTCAGTTGTTATATCCACATATCAGCTTTGTATATTACGTCACATGCACTTGTTAATCAAGATGCCTACTTGCTCTATTGTGTTACTTGACATAGATCCTCTGATGCTTAAAAAAAATTATATTCTTATAATCTTTTGTCATGGTATACTATCATGTTTAGTGTATATGATGTGATTTTGGGCCAATGTGAAAATTCTTGTTCTCACATATTTCAATTGCAGAAATATAAAAATATCTTTGTTTTTATCACTACATATATATTTTACATTAGTATTGAATTTAGATGGTGTAGATGCTCCTGTTGTCGATCATGATTCGTCTCAATTTACTTGAGCCAATTAATTGAGATGAGCCGTCCATTGGTTGTTTTCCCCCCTTGGTAGCCTCTGCACATGAAACTACTTAAATATGTTAAATACTGAATTATTAGAGATGTTTATTAAAATTTGACAGACTAGCATTGTGACATCCGCGTGGTCTGTCAGTGCCGTAAAACGAAGGCCATGTCCGATTTTTTTTTTTCCTGATGCTCGTGAAACCCGGCATCCAGGTTACTGGGTTTAAAACCGGTATTCCAAATACCGGTTTTAGCCGAAAACCCTATGCCCCTTATGTTGCAGTTCCAACACTTAGCCCATGAGTATCAAAAAAATAAAAAAAATTCCGACATAGCCTCCGCATCAGTTCCTTGCCAACTCGATCTCCTAACCCCTGGTGGGTTATGTATGTTCAAATCTTAGAGGCACATATCATTGTAAAAGTTGATTTCAGAATATTAGAATAATCCATGCAAACTATATTAATATACAAATAGAGTGCTAGTCGACCTTCCATTTACATACATAAAAGATCAAAAAGAGGGCATAAACCATAAATTATTTGGATGACTACAGCCTGATAGTTAAAGTAAGCCAAAGACTACTGAAAGAAACTGATCTGTTGATGGAATAGGGAATAAGTTCAACTTTTCTTTGTTATTGGCTAGCATTTTATTTATTTATTTTGGAGTCTTCATTGAATAATTTACTTTTTTTTATAATTTTTCACAATCTCGACCTCGGTTAAAAACTGATATCTTTGTCGATTCTATATAGAAAAAAACTAATATCTTTGTCTATTCTATGTAGAAAATGTCTTTGACTCCCCCATGCAAAAAGTGGATGAATGCACAAAGGTGGACAAAAGAGTACATACTTGGCGTCGACTTATTCCTTCAATTCACAAATGATTCATTAGGGAATACTGATTGGTATTGTTGCCCTTGTGTTAAGTGTCGTAACATGAAGGGAAAGAAAACAACAGAAGTTATCAGGGAACATATGATATGTAATGGTATAGATAAGTCATATAAAATATGGGTCCATCATGGAGAACCGTTTCCCACACTGCATTGTGAGACAGATGTTATTGGTACGTTATCTACATCTCAACGCAAAGAAGATGTGTTCCCAAGAATGGTTGATATGGTGAATGACACATTTGGACGTGGTAATTCTGAGGACCCAGATACATTATTGAATGAAAGTCATTGTGAAAGTGAGACTCCATGTCAGGTTGATGACATGCAGGATACTGGTTATAATAAGTTGATGGAGGATGCCATTCAACCATTGTACCCTTTATGTCAATCCGAGCATACTAAATTATCTGTGACTGTTGAGTTATTGAGCATAAAGTCCCGTCATAATTGGTCTAATAAGAGCTTCACAGAGCTATTACGAATGATGAAGAAGATTTTACCAAATCAGAACACTTTGCCAGAGAGCACCTATACTGCAAAGAAGTTGGTAAAATCTTTACGCATGAGCTACAAAATTATCCATGCTTGCCCTAACGATTGTATAATATATTGGAGGGAGTATGAATATAATGAAAGTTGTCCTATCTGCAGTGAAAGTAGATGGAAGCCGAGGAATGAAAGTAATATAAGAGGTAAACGTTTACCGTGGAAAAAGTTAAGATACTTTCCCTTAACGCCAAGATTGCAGAGATTGTATAGTGTGCCATGGATTGCTGAGCAAATGACATGGCATGCGAATGCAATTGAAAATGATACTCACATGCGTCATCCAATGGATTCCTCGCAGTGGAAATCAATAAATCGAAAATGGAGCGACTTTGCTGCAGAGAAGCGTAATGTTCGGTTAGGGCTTGCAACCGATGGATTCAATCCATTTGGGAATAAGAATAACTCCTATAGTTGCTGGCCTGTTATGATTGTTCCATACAATCTTCCTCCATCCTTGTGCATGCGAAAGGAGTTCACCATGTTATCAATGTTGATTCCAGGAAAAAATGGTCCAGGGCATGAAATTGATGTTTACTTGCAGCCATTGATTGCAGAGCTAAATGAATTATGGTCCATTGGAGCAGATACTTATGATGCAAAGAATAGGAATAGGTTCATGATGAAGGCAATTTTGTTATGGGCTATTCATGATTTTCCAGCCTATGGCCATCTTTCTGGTTGTAGGACTGCAGGAAAGTATGGATGTCCTGTCTGCAGCGAAGAGATAGATTCAATGTGGCTAACAAATGGAAAGAAATTTGCTTACATGGGGCACAGAAGATTTCTAACAGATCCAAAGCATCCTTTCAGGTTACAAAAATCACAGTTTAATGGAGAGGAAGAAAAGAGGAGTAGGCCTCGAAGGTTAACTGGAATTGAAGTATTATATAAAATGGAAAGTATTCATACAACGTTCGGAAAACTACAGGGGAAAAAACGAAAAAAACATCTGGATGCTGAGAGTACACAATCTGCTTGGTCAAAGAGGTCTGTTCTATTTGACTTACCTTATTGGAAAGATCTACATATACGTCACAATCTGGATGTGATGCACGTGGAGAAAAATGTAGCAGAAAATCTCATTGCAACAATTATGGACACGAAAGGTAAGACTAAGGATGGTCTTGAAGCTCGTCTGGATCTAAAGGCTATGAAGATTCGAAAAAAATTATGGCCAGTGGAGAAAAATAACAAGTTGTCCCTACCTAAAGCTCCATTTTGCCTATCTCGTCAAGAGAGAGAATTAATTTGTCAAACATTGTATACATTGAAGGTTCCTATTGGATACAGTGCGAACTGGAAACATAATGTGAGTTTAGAAGAATATCAACTGAAGAGCTTGAAGTCACATGATTACCATATCCTCATGCAGCAATTACTACCAGTGCTATTGATGCATGCATTTAAAGAACAAAAGGCATTACGTGCTGCTATTCACCAATTATCGATGTTCTTCAATATCTTATGCTCAAAAGTCATTGCTCGTGTGGAACTTTCAAAAATGAAAACTCAAATTGTGGAGACATTATGTGTGCTTGAGAAGTACTTTCCACCTTCATTTTTTGTTTCTATGACACATCTCTTGGTGCATTTAGCAGATGAGGTACTAATTTGTGGACCGGTAAGGTATCGATGGATGTATCTTTTTGAGCGGATGATGAAGACGTATAAATCATACGTAGGGAATCAAACATACCCAGAGGGGTGTATTGCAGAACGATACCTCATGGAAGAGTCGATGTCGTATTGTATGGAGTACATGCCATCCGAAGGTAGAAAAGGAAGCCATAAGGTAGGTCAGAAGATGTCGGTGGATGCTGATGTCGATTGTTCCTACCCATTTGATAAAAAAGGAAAGAATTATATTCTCAACAATGTGCAGTACCAGCAAGTGCGCAGATGGGTGTTGCAACAATCTACAGAAAATACCGAGTGGGAAAGAAAATATGAGATATACAAACAAAGGATCATCTCTATGGCCCAAAATCGAAGGCTTGCCGCGGAAATAGTGGCAGAATATATTCCTTGGCTAAGAGATCAACTAGAAAACAATGAAATGTCTCAACTCAAAAGGCTTGCTGCCGGTCCAGATTTTCATGCAATTTCCTATAATGCTTATACTGTAAACGGGTATATTTTCTGTACAGCGGAATCCGAAATGAGTAAGACTACACAGAACAGTGGGGTCGCTATAAATGCCATAACTAGTTTTAGGGCAAGTAGGAAGGATAAGAACCTTGTAGAAGACGAAACCACTTATTATGGGATCATCACACAAATTCTTGAGCTAGACTACTATGACTTCAAAGAAACAGTATTCCTCTGTGATTGGGTTCGAATAGAAGATAGAGTAAATGGTTGTGTAGTTGATCCAGAAACGAGCTTGATATTCGTAAACCTTGGGAGGTTCAAAAGTTGTTCAAGGGAAGATGATGAACCTTTTATTATGGCAATTCAAGCAAGACAAGTCTTCTATGTTAAGGATCTCACCAAAGATAATTGGTATGTAGTCTTGGATGCTCCGAAGAAACTAAACCAGGATGTTGATGCTTATGAAGATCCATTAGTATTTGAGGCAAGAATGAATGGTGATGCTTTTACATCCGCCTTAGTGGATGATATCATGGAGTATGATGAGACTGAAGATATTGAAGATTCATCTTAGCACCAATATTCTATTTGTTATCTAAACATAGTCGCAGTTGAACTAGAAATTGGAGGTAATTAAGCTGAAATAATTGCTCGTTTTACTGACTATTCTTGTTTCTTTTTTTTTAACATTGATCTTATATTTCTTGCATTTTCTATAGACCTCGAGGAGCAGGATATTTTGTCAAGAACTGCAGGAGTAACTCTTGTTTGATGGGCCAACAGTACTTTGCCAAAGTTGTGTAGGAGCTGGGGGGTCCCTGTGATGCCAACAACAGGTATTAAAATTTAGGTGAGACCATATATTGTTCAATATAATGTGCTGCAATTTCGAAACCATATGTTGTTCAATACAGAAAATTACATATTACAGAAAATTTTCTGAAAATTGCAGCACATTACAGAAAATTGCAGCATATGGTTTCAGAAAATTGAAACAACATATGGTTTCTGAAATACTTAAATGGGTAATGTGCTACAACATATGGGTAATGTGCTACATTACAAATGGTTTCTGTAATGTGCTACAACATATGGGTAATGTGCTACAGCATTTCTGTAATGTGCTACAGCATTTCTGTAATGTGCTACAACATATGAGTTTCAATACTTCAAATGGTGTAGCACATTACTGAAAATTTTCTGAAACCATATGTTGTAGCACATTACCCATTTCGGGCATGCAATTTTCAGAAACCATATGTTGTAGCACATTACCATATGTCCTTTCAATTTTCTGAAACCATATGTTGTTCAATATAATGTGCTGCAATTTCGAAACCATATGTTGTTCAATACAGAAAATTACATATTACAGAAAATTTTCTGAAAATTGCAGCACATTACAGAAAATTGCAGCATATGGTTTCAGAAATTTGAAACAACATATGGTTTCTGAAATTCTTAAATGGGTAATGTGCTACAACATATGGGTAATGTGCTACATTACAAATGGTTTCTGTAATGTGCTACAACATATGGGTAATGTGCTACAGCATTTCTGTAATGTGCTACAGCATTTCTGTAATGTGCTACAACATATGGGTTTCAATACTTCAAATGGTGTAGCACATTACTGAAAATTTTCTGAAACCATATGTTGTAGCACATTACCCATTTCGGGAATGCAATTTTCAGAAACCATATGTTGTAGCACATTACCATATGTCCTTTCAATTTTCTGAAACCATATGTTGTTTAATATAATGTGCTGCAATTTCAATATAATGTGCTGCAATTTCAATATAATGTGCTAGTCACTTAATGCTTTCCGTTGTTTTTTTTTGCATTCTGACGTAGTGGCCACTTGGCACAGGCATCATAGCCGTTTGTGATCTCAATATTTGTCTTATTAACCGAGCAATCATCATGATGACTTACTGATCTTGTACAAATATTTCTTTTATGATAGCTCTCAGATAAGTGGATTTTTATAAATTTAAGGAGATATGGCGCATGGTGGTGCATCATCCTCAACACCACCCAGTAATGAGTCAACTTCACTAGATGTGGCCGATACACATAGCCAATCGAGTACTGAGATTGGCGATGATCAGGGTAATCATTGTCTTATATTTGTTTAATAACATTTGTTTATATAAGCGTAGTAATATTTGTTTATTGTCTTAGATACTCGGAAAAGGGTTCGATGGGACATAGATGGGCATGCAGTAGGAGAGCACAAAGCTACCTTCACATCACGGATTGGCACTCTTGCAAGGACACATTGCTCACCTGCATATGATTCCTGGCGTGTGGTGCCAGAAGAAAGCAAGCAACAAATATGGGACTCATTGATGGTGGGTACATATTAAATTGAAAAGTTTTTATATTTGAGTTGTAATAATACTTACTACTGATGGATATGTTTATATTATCATCTATAACAGAGAGACTTTATCGTACCCAAGCTATACCACACTTGGGTCATGAAAAAGGCCAATGAACGGTGGAAGGAGTGGAAGCACAAGCTGGTTACAACGTTTATCGATACCAAGGCTACAGATGCAGAGAGAAAGAGAGATGTGCCCTCTTATGTCAGGAGGGAGGACTGGGAGCGGTTTGTCGACATGTGCACCTCGAATGAGCATCGTATACGCCGAGAAAGGGGGAAGGCAGCGAGAGAGGCGATGGAGAATCCCCACACTACTGGCAGACGGGGAGCTGCGTGTACGGCGGACGAGTTGGTAAGAATAAATATAAATACATGGCAAAAAATTTAAGATTTTATCATCTGCATTACTTTAACCTTTTGTAGATGAAGAACAATCCTGGTATTACGCTCAATAGGACACAGAGATACATAGCCACACATACCCGAAAGGATGGGACATCTCCAACTCCTACTTCCAGCCGGCATACAGTAAGAATAAAATCAATGCACTATTAATCTCATTTTGATTATCATGCATGCCATTATCCAACTTAAGTAATAACTTTTTTTTTTTTTGGAAGACCACACTCAAAAGAATTATTACCGAAGACCCCTCTCAAGGAGAGAAAGATTTAGATCATGATCCGGTTGCACAGGTTTGTACTCAATTTATGTAAATATATAACTGCAAAGTAACTATTTGTATGTAAATCATATTTTGTATACATGGAAGGTCATTGGCCGTGACAGTCGAGGACGTGTGCGAGCAATCGGTAGTGGAGTATCTAAAACCACGATTATTGCTTCGGGTGGATACAGGGAGCGACTAAAGTCCAACATCAGTGAGTATAGGAGGCTTGAGAAAAAGGTTGATCTTTATATGAATCAACAAGATCACCCGTCCAATACCGCCAACAGTTCACAGGTAAATTGTGATGGACTTCTTCCTTAGTCAATAATGACAAGTTTAGGGTGGTGATCTTTGGCCTTTAGTTAGTCTAAGATAGCTTGCTTTAAATTACTACTGCATGTTGAGTGGCATACCATGTTGAGGGGCTACATGGGATGGCGATAATTGTCCACTCCATAATAGTGTAACAGTTGAGAATCTGTTAGTCTTGAATTATGATCCTCCGCTCACCACAGAAGCGTATTCGCAGTGAGCCACTTGGAGATGCTCTAATGTTTCAGCCATAAGGTATGTAACACAAAGGATCTACATAGTTTGTAGTATCCTAGAACTATGGTCGCCGTGAATGGCTCCATTCTCGGTTTATTGATTCCAATTAATATTTTCTTTAATGGTCTCCCTCTTGTAGCTGTATTTGCCTCCCTCCTTTCGGCTTCAAGAGAATAGCATGTCTTGAAAGCTTTGTTCTGGAGGCGCATATTAAAGTTGCAGGGGAGTTTATATTTCCCGGGATTTCTTTATACTAACTTGGGAATCTCAACTCCTGCATACACCACATAGTTTATAGTTTGGTAGTAGCGAAATTCAATGCTCATGTAGCTCAAACATTAATACATTCAAGTGAGCCAATGCACAGACGATATACTTATGTTTGGGATGGCTTTATACAAGATCCAGTCGTCAAGTATGTAATGTAAAGGACCTATAGATTGTAATCTTTGAGAAATATGGTTTCTTGTTGAATGATTACATTCTCCAGCTATGGATTTTACTGTATCATTTTCTTTTACATTCTTCTTTTAGGTCCTTTTGTACAACCTGGTTTGTTGGGCTTTGTGCCTCTTCTTTCGGCTTCAAGAGTTTACGCTTAAGCATGTCTTGATGGCCTTGTTCTGGGGGCATATATTAAAATTATAGGAGATTTTCATATTTTGAACTATCTTTCTTAGTTCAAGAATATCAACTCCTGCATATATTTACCACACAATTGAGTGATTTGTTAAAGCAGTGTGTTTTATGCTTCTTAGCCTTCTTGTAGTTCATTAGTAGAGAGTCAAATAGAAAATGTTAGTACCAGAAAATGTTAAAGGTCTTGCTCATCAACTACTATGTCCTTCAGAAAATATATTGGCAAAGTTTGACATAAGTTCTTTTTGAGAGAGAGCAATATTGCTATTCAACCAGAAAAAAAAGGCCAACAGACTGCTTCCAGACTAGATCACAGCTTTTGTCGCTGTCCGATCAGGTCTGAATGCGATACACCAGGAAGGACTGGGTTCAATGGTCAACAATGATCGGGTATGTCAAAGGTCTGTAGAGAATTTTGCCTGATTGAATAATATTTTCCTTAGAGAAAGGGCACTTTCATTTCTCATATGATCCATAGCATGGTCACACAAACACACGAGCCTCAGACAGATAACTTAGTTAGCCACATATAGCACAACCTGATTGAATAACATTTTCCTCTGCTTTGGTCTGCTGGGAACTCAATTAGCCACATATATATTCTTTGTAGCCATATGAAAATCAGCTTTATCTTCTAAGTACTTTAATACATATTTAAGCCTTGTACTCATGTCCGTTACATGATGGCATATATAATGAATTTCTATCATTGTTATGTAGGGGTCACATCAACAAAGTTCATTTGGGGAACCACCATCCATACGGACCGGCCCATGTGTGCTGAAAAATTTTCAAAAGACGACCGTTGCTGTAGGAAAGGTCATCGGTGTGGCTCCGGGGTCGACAGCTGATAATGCAACAGTACAAGTACTACTTGAGGATATTACAGATGCTAGTCAACCGTTGCTAGATGGGGAAGGTGCTACTTTTGGCGACCGCGCACCCGGAGAGATCATCGCGTGGCCGGCTTACTTTGTAGTTTACTTATCTTTATAGACTTACCGTTTGGATATTATGCAAGATATTTTGTAATAATCCAACAGTGTTGATGTTCAAACTATTAATATGCAATGTTATTTCTATGTTTGGTTAAACAATGTGGATGTTCTGGATATTTTTATGTTGGGTTGAATAAGATGTTGTGGATATTTGAACAACGTGGATATGTATGAGTATGTAAATAGAGAGTAATGCTTGTGGATCTGTACATGTGTACACAAACAATGAGTAATCTTGTTTCTGCATTTTTTTTTAAAGCTGTGTCAGACAATACGACGGCCCACAACCGTTGTATATATTTAGCAACTGCAAAAGCCCGCCTTAATTTAACGACGGTCTGTAACCGTTATTTAATAACGACATATATTAACGACGGCTAGTGGCCGTTGTTTATATATACGACGCCCTAGAAAACGACGGCCATTGCAACGGTTCAAAGCCGTTGTATTAACTTAAAAACGACGGTCATGGGCCGTTGTTTTTTTCGCATTCTGACGTAGTGTCTGAAACATCTGGACTTAAAAGTCCTACCTTAACCAACCTGTGAATCCTGTCTGAGGCTATATGTCTAAGCCTTAGATGCCAAAGGAGTGTTGGATTATCTAAGGGATTTTTCCTTTTAGATGAATTAACCACACAAGCTTCAGTTATGTTATCCAGCTTATGATTGGAGTTAATTACATAGAGACCATTCTGTACCTTTCCCTTACAAACAAAGGAACCATTCAATTTAATTGACACACCAGAAGCATCAAATAAAACTGAAAAACCTTCATTATTCAATAAGGAAACAGAAATTAAGTTTCGTCGCAAGGACGGTACATAAAGTATGTCTCTAAGTAATAAACTTCTTCCATCAAGGAATTACGACGACATCTCCAACTGTTTCGGCCTCTGCCACGACCTCAGTTTCCATGCTTAGGATCATCTCTCTATCACCCAGTTTTCTTGTCTCCTTGAACCCCTGCAAATTATTGCAAGCATGGTTAGTGGAACCAGAATCCACAATCCATGAAACTGGAGAACAACTGGATGCTACAAGGGATTCAACTATGTGGATTTGAGATATACCTGTCTCAGCCTTCTTGGGAGCTGCGCGGCAGTCACCCTTCCAGTGCTCCTTCTTGCCACATCGGAAATATTTTCCTTTGGGTTTCGTCGGACCATTCTGCTTAGGAACCTGCAACTGCACCTGGCCCATCTTCACGGGCTTCTTAGACTTTCTTTTCTGAAACTTGTCTTTGGCTTTCAGAGAAGAATTCCGCTCTATGTTCAGGGATTGGGCTCCTGCCTTCATCCCGTCCTCTGCCGCCTGGAGCGCCGCTAGGAGCTCTGCGTTAGACATCTCCAACCGGTTAAGGTTGAAGTTGATAACGAAGCCCTCAAACGTTCCTAACAGAGACGCGAGAAAAATATCGATCTGGATCTCCGCATCCAAGATAACATCGAAGGAACCAAGCTCGTTCACATAGCCAAACAATTTCAGCATATGATCCCGAACTAAAGTCCCCTCTGCCATCTTCGTGGACACCAATTTCTTGATGGTCAGGTAACGAGTTACCCGACTACGACCCTCGAACATTTTCTTTAGGTAGAGCATCATGTCTGAAGCAAAGGCCACGTCTTCGACTTGCTTCTGAAGGACGGTCTGCAAGGATGCCACTATGTAGCATTTGCACATCTCATCAGCATCTAGCCAGTCTTTCCATTTCTTTAACTGGGCCTCAGTTGCACTTGGTCCCGGCATGGCCGGTTGAGGGGTACTTAAGGCAATTGTGTGTTTGCCAACCCTTAGGACGAGCATCAAGTTACGCTTTCAGTCCTCGTAGTTTGGTCCCGTAAGTTTGTTTTCATTAAGTATGGAGGCTAGGGGGTCGAGCTTGGTCATGATTTCTGTAAACAATGGTTTAAAGCAAAATTAGGGTTTACTACAATCTATTTTATGGAATTTAGAAATAGATAATATTTACTCCAGCCGCTATGTCTTCACTACCTCAAGTGGAGATATCCAGGAATCTAAATTCTCTGGGCTCGAGCACTGAGACTATCGGCCCTGAATTAGAGACAGCATCTCGATGAGAGCATGCAACCGCTTCTGCCAACGGGGTTTTTACGACCCAGTCTTTATCAGAATTACCAATGGTAAACTGAAAGACCTCACAGTCTCCTTTTGGCCAGCTTTATGTGACTCGCATGCGCAGCAACGACGGCTTCACACAAGCTTTCGGATGCTTCCCCCAAATCTAGGTGGTGTCGGCAAGGGGGTTCATAAGCTCCCGCAGTGCAGGAAAAAAACGTCACCCACTGTCACCAGCATCCTCCATGTCCCGAAGGAAACCACTAGGCGAACCAGTATGGAAGGAAACACAGCTCTTACCCGATGGGAATATCGAACTGCGTACCTCCCACCCAGACCCTTAGCCGGTTGATTATGGAGGTCAGGGGCTCCCCTTTGAAGGGAACCTCTTACACATCCCTTCTTTATGAGGTTTTATGCATATCTAGAAAGGTCACGACCTCCTAGACTTAGACCCTGGTCTATCGTACTCCCACTAGAATTACAAACCCTCCCGCAAAGCATTAGTATCCTCGGAAAATATCATAGTCCCTACCTTGAATACTCAGTTTTCGCCTTTCTTGCAATGATCACATTACATAGATTCCAAGGATCCCGATACTTTACTAGTTTGCTCATAATCCTAAGATCTGGAGCCTAGCCTAAGGTCAACGTGGAAAGGACTCCCACTATGATGATGCCTTGTTCATAATTTAATGCCTGATGTCATAGTAGACCTCATCTCATTATAGGTTTTGATGCTGGCCAAATAGGGACATCCAATAACCTCCGCCAGACCTCAACCTAATGGTGGCATAACCAAATCGTGATGAGTTCATACTACCATCAAACGTCATCTAGAAACGGGTATCACACAGCGAAATCCTAACCTAACTTGGGCGCTAGGACCACGTGGGGAAAGGGCATCCCACTAGGGTTATCATACTTCTTATGGAGACATTAGTTAATTATCTCTAAACAAATCTAACACTGCGTCTATCTCGGTGCACAGTACTTGGCTACATGAACTACCACGAGGGCGGTTACCACCTTTCCTTTTAGCTAGCCACCGGATTCACATGTGTTAGAACCATATAGAGACACCGATGAATCCATAAGCTTAGTACTAACCCTAAGCCTGATCTAGAGACAAACTCACAAGCAATATAGATAATCACATTATCATCGGGGTTCTCTAAATACTAAATAAAGAGAAACAACAGAAATAGCATCCAAACTGAATCAAGTCCAGGGTCCGACCCCTGAACCTGAATAGCACAGCCAAGATATCCTGCTCTTCCGTTCTGCACGATCTCTGACGACGATCCCCATCATCGCCAACGTGCACGCTTTCGCCGAGTCTTTGCACGCCATGGTACCGCTTGCCCGAACCGTGGATGAAGCATCATCCCCTTCTTCCTGTGACCGAAAAACTAACACGCTCCGAGCAAGTGCTCGTTCGTGTACAATTTTGCTAGAAAGAAAAAAAGATAATCCTAGAAACATGGCCAGGAAACCGAGGATGGTCAACCCCCACCCTCGCCCATCTAGAGCCTTAAAATCCACAAGCACAATAATAATCAATGCAAAAATAAATCCGGGGTCCAACCCCCGGATGCATGCAATCACAGATTACTATTCAGCGCGGTACCTGCAAAAAGGACGATACATAGCACAATCCATATGCATGATCTACGCTGAACCCCGACGAAAACATATGACATCATATATTCACATGATGTTTTTATGAATTCATGTATGAAACATACACCAAAGCATGCTCTGATACCAATTGTTGGAATTTGATCCGCTTATCAGAGTCGCAGCGGAAGCAAAAGAAAGATCCAAAGATCATACGGTGTATATTTCATTACAATTGAATCTACAAAACAATCTACATGCAAATCTATGATCTTAGCATATGTGCGGACACCCTATAGGCATACTACGATCTACGGAAGACATGCATGCATCTAGTTAGGTGTTTAGAATCATCATACCTTATGGATCTATGATCCGGAGATTACAGAACGATGACGAACCACACTTGAATCGCAAGGGAAACTGTCGGATAGCACCTTGTCCTTTGCGAATTGAAGAATCCTCGAAATCCCGTCTCTGAGTGAAGGGATTACGAGCCGACGGAGGAATCCGTTGCGAAGACAATGGCGAGCCGTGAGATTTTCTCCTCCTCTTTCTCCTTTCTTCCTTCTTCTTTCTTCCTCTTTCTTTTTCCTTCTTATTCCTCTCTTTTCCTTGGCCGAAACCACAAAGGAGGAGGACTAGAGGGGTTCGGATTTTCTAGAGGAGAGGAGACCATTAGGCCGGCCCCTCCCTCTCCCTATTCCCTTATAGGGCCGGTCTCCCATGGCTTCAAGGAAGCTAGGGCCGGCCCTAGTAGGATTAGGCTAGAGGGGGGTGGTTTTTAGGGATTTTCAGTGTCTATCGTGAAGCCTGGACGAAAACACCCTTCACGAAAAGTGAAAAACTGAAAGAGAGACTGAGTGAGGTGCGCTACTCGGAATCGAGTTCTGTCAGCGCCTATGAGCTCCTGGAATTATTCCGCTCAATCTAAGATCCATATTCAATATGTTCTGAGCCATATTTTAGTATTTACCAAAATACCCCTACGGCCCGTAATATATATGAATTAGGTTCTTAGGCTCCGGGCTTGCGCTCCATCGTGCTACTTCGTATCCAACGTATCCAACTAGGTCGGGGAACAATTCCTATACGCAACGACAGGGTGGAACCTTCAGGGTTCGGGATCTCTAGCTCCAACCGGATCCCTAATTAACTATTCCGGTGACACACCGAAAGTTCTGTTAATCAGTCCTAATCCGATTAACCCACGTAGCCACCCAGAGTGCGACGCGAGTTGAACTCTAGTGATCCTAAACTTATGTTACTCCCTCGTAACCCTGTTCTTTACTATACTCCGATAATCCTTAGTCCCTCCTATTACTGGTGCCATGATACGACTCGGGCGGTGGGGAGCACCGTCAGATCCTGATCGATCATCTGACTAGGGTTTGATGACTTGTCATCTATAACACCACACACCTTCCGGTGCTATGCCTAGCATCCGGAACGTCGTCAGTCATATTGACAACCACCAGGCCTAGGTTAACTGTATGGACAGATTGACTCATCAAAACGTACCCATCCAACACTGGACGTCAGATAACCTATAGAGATTACTTGTCACTCAAGCGCCAGCCGGGTAACCCAACGTACCGTGGTATTGGACTATGGAAGGTCCGTACACGTTGACACATCAAAGTACCACACAACTGGTTGGCCCAGTGAACATGGTCCCTTAGGGTTAAGGATATATTATCTATAGTAGTAAGACGGTTTATGAACCAGTGTCTGAATCACTGAACTGTGCACCGTCTTGGTTCCTGTTCAACACGATCATCGTGCTTGGTCAGGTGAATGGGAATCCCACGTTCCCGTGGTGGAGACTTCACCACATCCTCTATCTACCAACAGCTTGTTCTCGGTGAAGCGACCGGCATCACCTAAGCTGTGAACTAGTTCTAGGTCTACACAGAACTGGTCCACTGGGTCTCCCAAGCATGGATCCTCCATGCGCCTCAGTGGCCTACTATGTTCCCTAGGGTCCTTTTTATTATATGAGTATTATCATATACTAGAGTAGTATTCTAATTAAAGCAATAACCAAAGGCATCTTTATTAATGTTAATATAGAAAATCCACGCTAAGGACACACGAGCTACAACATCTTCCACCCCTAGAAAGACCAAGACTCATAGTAATCCTCCTTGTGTTGGTTGCTCATACATTTATTGAGTTTCTCCTGCACTAGCTACGGCTCTAGCACTTGTTGTGTTTGTGGCAAATCCTCTTGCATTGGCCATGGTTGTTCCTCCTCTTCTTCTATCTGTTACTTTTGTTATGGTTGTGACGCCACCACTTGGATTAGTCGTGACTCCTCCACTTACACTAGTTGTGGTCAAGCTTAACACATTGATCTGTACCAGTAATTGGATAGATGACATTCTCATATGCCATGAAGTATGTATCTTTATGGTTTAAAGGCTATACAAAGTCATACCTTCTTCTTGTGAAAGAAAATAATACAAACATCATGCAAACATGGGACCATGGTCATGTTTCAAACTCTACAACCATATGTTTATTGTTCTAAGTTCACCATATATTTATGTTCACCACTCTCAACCTAAAAAATTGACTCTCCATCATACCAAATATTACAATGTCTTGAGTCATTCGAGGCTATCTCTATCGTATCTTGGATATTTGGAATATAGTTTTTTTGTACTTCTTCACAGTCTCCCTTTTCAACTGAAATATATCCATTAGTTCTCATATTATGTCAATTATGGTTACAATGGACATATCCCTAGCTTCAAGGATGTAATCATTAAAAGACCTACATAAATTATTAGTCAAAAGATCACATTTGGCATGCATGAGTGCCAAAATATGATCTAACCAACAACCTAGGGTAGGTTGCATTCAACCAATCAAAAGGCTTATAGTCTAAGCTCTTCAACTTCTTCATTGCTTCTTGAAATACTGGAATTGTATAAGTTGATACTTTTTTTCACATTACAGCCTTATGTGTCTTCCTTTTGAAACCCTTGTCTCTGAAGTTGGCATATATTAGGTGTATCTATGTTGTGCGTCAGGCATCAAAATATCAAATATTTTAACTAATCCATGTTAAGAAAATAGATCCATAATTAATGTTTAAGATAAGTTTAATCATAAGTTAATCAATAGCTATTTTGGAAGAATATTTATACCTTCTAGTGATCTGAAATGAACGTCTAATCTCGCTCTTGTACACTTTCTATACCTTTAACTAGAGGTCTAAAATACTGAGAAACTAAGTCCATGAATCCCTTATCTTAGCTTTTGCAGCTCATATTGTAATATGTAACATATTCTCATTCACATTTCTCCCAACTACAGTTTAGTATATGTACACCATATCCCCCTTTCAAATGTGTGCCATCTAAGCATATAATAGCCCTACAACCAACCACAAAATATGTCCTCATTGCCACAAAAGAATAATACAACCTCTAAAGGTAGAAAGTACATACATAATTGGTTAAAAAAATTTATCTTGATGCAAAAACATATATTCGTTCTCACCATCTCACAATAATCTTTCAAGTGACTGTATTGATCTTCCTCACTTCCATAGATAATACTCAATCTTAGGTGTATAAGTTTTGCTCCTACTAATATCAACCTTGTAATCCCTCTAAACACACATTTGAATTGCAGGTACCATCCAATTTGGATCATCTTTGATTTTATCCACATATTTTGTGGACAACCTATCGCTTGCTACTTTCTTGTTCTTAAATGACATGTTGTAGTCAAGCCTACCAATAGAAGTCTTACATGAAAAGTTTTATTTGTATGCATATAAGATGCATGGATCCTCCAAATATAGTTTTTCCCCTTGCAAATGGCAATGGCCCTTATGTTCTAATTCTTTACAAACTTGAAGTAAAATCACTCATTCACTACATACTTCCTCAATAACTCTCTAAACTCAAGATGGTTTTTAAATAATTTGCCTACCTTCAATATGATGTTATGCATATCCCTTGATTCTACATATGCTGAAAAATATACATGACCTTCCTCATCATACCTTGGAGGGCTGTGAAGATTGTCAACACATGCAGCTTCAATTTTAATTATTTCACTCTGATCTTTCCTCTTTATATCTTCTCCCATACCCTCTATACTTGATTACCTCCCCAAAATACTTTTATTTGACCTTGATCATCATGTATATAAATATAGAACTGATATGCATTGTTATTACCTACACTGGGATAACCATGTATATTAACATTAATTTTATTTGCAGTAGATTACCATCGCCATTGCCATTATCAAAAGAGATAAATGTTATCATCATAACTCTCAGTATTGTACTCAGTACTATTACGATCATCATTGGCTTTATGGAAGTTGTCATTATCACCATTGACTTTCTAACCCTCTACTTCATTGCCATTGACTTTCTCACCCTATATTTCGTTGATACTGATTTTTCAGCCATCTTCTTCATTGCAACTAACTTTTCTCTAAGTATTAGGTTCAGCCATCTCCTCTTCAGCTGATCCCTCTAAGCTTTTCTCTCAATATTTGGTTTAGTCATCTCTTCTTCACTTAATCCCCTTTGAGATATCCTTTTAATATTTGGTTTAGCAATCTCTGCTTTAGTTGCTTCTCTATGACATCCCCTTTCAATATTTGGTTCAGCCAAAGAATCTTTAGTTGCTCCATTATGAGGTTCTCTCTCAATATTTGTGTTTAGACATCTGTACTTTAGCTACTCCCCTATGAGCTTGTATTTCATAATTTTGTTCACCCATATTTTGCTTATCCATCTCTTTTCTTTCATGTGATTCTCTCACTGTAGTTGTAGATGATCAAATTTGTGATTCTTGGGTATATATCACATATATTATAACTACATCTCTTTATCTTCTTTTATGAATTCTAAATATCTCCATTATATCCTATCAGTACATATTTCACGTAATTGATTACTTCCACCTGAAAGTGTACAATAGAAGGAGAATAACTATTCCACCAAATAGCCAAAGTTATACATTTTATTATAAAGCTCAATGATTATATTAGATCAGGATCAACATTACCAACAAAGCTGATTATTCATCCTACATAAGCATTGTTTACCAGCTGGCCATCATACCGAATTTTGAATATAAACATTGCACTAAAATACATAAAAATATAAAAATACTTAAAAATAGGCATTCACCAGCTGACTATCATACATAAATATAAAACAAAATAATTAGACAAAATCCTTATTAGAATTTTAGGCAGGCACATAAATAAAAAATAGTAGTATCCTTTTATTGAGATGTGCATTCACATGAATAAAATAGTAGAGCCGCACCATACATATTATAATACATTCACACGATTCATATAATAGCCAGTCACGTGAATGAAATAGTACAATCGTATTATGATATTATAGTACATTCACATGATTAAAAGACTAGTGAACTCATATATTATGCAATCACAAGATTATGATCGACATTAATACTACAACCACATCATGATATGATAGTGCATTCCTAAGATTAACATACTAGTACACTCCTAGAAAATTCCATGATTAACCTAATACCTAATTAAAACACTAGGCGGTCTCATGAATAAAATAGTGCAACCACAATATGTTTATTATAGTGCATTCATATGATTAAAATTCTAGTGCACTCACATGAATAAAATACTAGCCAGTCGCATGATTAGTCTAATCCATAATTAAAATTTTAAAAAACTGTATGAAAATGATAACATATACGACATGTATATCAATGAGGTATATTTAACCAAATGAGTGAAAATACGCATAATTCCTAACAAATTATGAGAAACTCGATCAATTGATAAAAAATAATGACCAATTAACCTCTAAACCCTAATCCCAAACATGTTAGTTGAAAACCCCTAAGTAATCAATTGATAAAACCTAACAATATAAGCAAATAGTTATAAACCCTAAGAACTATATTGAAAACCCAACCTCTTGATCAATTAATCGAAAACCCTAATGACCAAACTAGTTAATTGACAGAACCCTTGAAAAAAGCATTGATTCAAATATGTAAAAAAAACACTTGAAAACATTAATTAAAAAATATAAGCAATAAAGTAAAAACCCCAACAAAGGTTTAGCAAGCCTTAACAAATTTCCTACTTGAGAGAGAGAGAGAGAGGGGTTCACAATGAGAGATAGAAAGACCAAGTCTTCTCCTCTAATCTTTTGTCTATGTCAAATAAGTCTTACAAACAATGAAGATTCGTAGCGAGAGAGATGGAGAATCGCAGTGAGAGAGACAGAGCGAGAATGAGATCATAGAATAATAAAGAACAATGGAGACCAAATCTTCTCCTCGTTCACTGGTAAGGGTATGATTATCTTTTCAAATTTATTGGTTTGTTGGTTTCTAAAATACGTGTTTTATGCTGATTGGGACACTTAAGTTGACTGATGTGTGATTTTTTAGATGTTTCACACACTCGGTTTCCAGATAATGTCTATTTCAAGTTAGAGCATAGTTCAGGGGGTTATTTGTTCAAAACAATAATTCAGGAACCAATGTGAAACTACCCCTCTAGTTCTAGAGAGGTTAGGTAATTTTTCCAAAATAATATTATAGAAAAAAGATAAATTAGTGATCAATCTCTATAACAAGTTTTGTTTAAGGTTAAGGACATCTAATGTTTACCGTTAGAGTTAAGTCCCTCTGACTCGTTCGCCTACTATGCACGGAAGAATACTTTTACACACAACCACGATAGGTGCATCTCACCCATACTCTTTTTACATTCAATCTGACTTTTCTTTTGCTTGTCCAGGGACATGATATGAAATGTGACTTGTTCATGTTCTTATGCCAAGTCTGAACTTTTTGTAGAGACTGATCACTAAGGCCCCCCTCCCCCCCCAAAAAAAAAAGAAGAAAAAAAATGTATTTTGTCTTTTTATGGTACAAGGATTAGAAGAACGAAATTATCAAACCACGCCACATGATCGCTCCTTATCAGAATATTAAAGGCCATGCATGGCAACCATAAAATTTTATGCTCATTCCTCCATGGTTGTGAAGCGGCATCTGTTATATGTGTGACCAAGACAAGCCATGATAAAAACACCCTTATCATTTAATAATTTCACCCAATATACAATCTACTCATGCATACGTATATATCATGCATACAGTCATTTATTGAATAAAGAATATCTTCAAATGATTGACAAATGAAATCTCAAATAGGTTTTAACAGCTATTCCCTCTTTGTTAATTGACCCTTACTTTGCAACCAAATGCCATTATTGTGAAACCTCAACCTGTTGGACTAATACTGGTAATCTGCTTCAGTAGATCAGGGATTATAAAAGAGGGAGTGGCATATCAATTCTAAAGAAGTTTTCCCAAAATGATCCACAATTCTTGTGATTTACTCAAATTGGCCCTAGTTGCCTTTAGCATTGTTGAGCGGTTAGTCCCACGTCAACTAGGGGTGGGGTTTTTGTCTTTAGTTCCCATTGAAACACACTCTGCGTGCAGACATGTGTTGAGCGATTACACCACATTGTCTTCGGGTGGGAATTCTGTGTCTTCATATGTTCGTTGCCCTCTCCCCCTCATGACCAGTTTGAGAGGGCACGGGAATTTTGACTTGGTATCAGATCTAGACCTCACTCCATCTCTCCCGAGTGACCCCGTCACACTGGCCTCTTTCTCTTTACTGAAACGCCTCTCCATGTGCGGGTAAATCCCCATTGAAATGTGCACCGTGGGCGAGCGAGTGGGTGTTGAGAGGTTAGTCCCACATTAGCTAGGGGTGGTAGTTCTGTGTCTTCATATAAACGTTGCCCCCTCCCCATTTATGACCATTTTTTGAGGGGACACCAGATTCATGACTTGATATCAAAGCTAGGCCCTACCTAACCTTTCCCGAGTGGCCCCGCGCAGTCCTCTTTCTCCCCTCTAAAAAATCTCTAAGTGTGTGAATTTCCTCTAACCACAAGACCCGGGTCAAGGGTTGAGGCCCCAAATCTTCTTTGTAAGGAACTCACCGCCCTCCTAATCATTTGATGTGGGACTATTCTCTTAATACTCCCCCTCATGTGCAAACCAGATTTTTTTTTTTCTCGATCCTTGTCATGTGGGTGTAGTAGTGTGGGCCCCCACTCGACAATTGGATGTGATGGTGTGGCTCTGATACCATGTGGAAATTCCTCTAATCATAAAACCTGGGTCAAGGGTTGAGGTCCCAACACATATTAAGAAGGATCTCACCGCCCTCCTAATCAGTCGATGTGGGACTATTCTCTCAACAAGCATTACTTGTTTGATCAATTATATTTTTTTGGACAAAAGTGCTCTTAATATAGCACTTTTTCTTCTTTATTTGTGAAACATGTTAAGTCCCCAAGGTAAGTCCCTTCGCATTGACTTGCATTCCCTCTTTGGGTGACTTCAAGCGATACAACCGAAAAACCTCTGGATACCTTCGACAAGGGTTCAACGACAAAGCGAAATAAAGTTGGTGGGTTTTCTAATGACCTCCATTGAAGCAATAAGGAAAGCAAATTGGCCAGCGACCTCCAACAAAACGTTCCATGGCAAAAAAGAAAGCAAGAGGGGGATTTTCGACAACAATTGGTGAAGCAATGGAGACTTCAAACTCCCAGCGGCCTGTAGCAAGGGTCCCATGGTAGAGAGGAACACACGCAGTGTGGTTTTCGGTGACTTCTACAAGAAGCTGGCATTAGGGAAAACAAACTCCCAGTGACCTTCTACAGGGGTTCCACGATAAGCAGGAACACAAGTGGTGGGGCTTCTGATAACCTTCAATGAAGCAATGGGAAAGCAAACTCCAATGACCTCCACATGCAACCAAAAGACTAGCACAAGTAGATGCAAAGATCTTGTGTCGAGAAATATGAGTTGTTTTTCAACGCAAGATCCTTGCATCGATGCAAAAAATATTGCATTGACCTAGTTGCTTCGTCTAAAGCAACAACAAGGCCAACGCTAGGTCGACGAAAAAATATTGCATCAAGTAACAACTAAATATTTTTGCATCGGCCTTGCGTGGGTTTGCGTTTACCATGTGTTAGCTTGTTGAGATCGTCGGGACTTTGCTTTCCCTATTGCTTCGCCGGCAATCACTAGGAACCCCACCACTTGAGTTCCTCCTTACCGGGGAACCCTCGTCGGAGATCTCTGGGTGTTTGCTTTCCCTAATGTGTTGGTGGAGTTGGTAAGAAGTTTGCTTTCCCCATGCTTTGTCAGAGGTCTGACCACTTGTTTCCCTCTATATTGTGTAATCCTTGCCAGAGTTGCCCGAGAGTTTACTTTCTCAATGTCTTTGCCAGAGGTCATTGTGAGGTTCCTATCTCCTTTCCTTCGTCGGAAGTCGTCAAAAATCCTACAACATACATTCGTCCTTGCCACTCCTCATCGGAGGCCATTGGGAGGTTATCGGGAGTTCATTTTTCTCATTACTTCGTCGGATGTCACCCAAAAATGGAACACAAGTCAAACACAAGATACTTATGTTGGAGACTTAGAGTGTTTCATGAAGGAAGAGTTTGCATGCTATGTTGAGGTATTTTTGTTTGAAAAACCCAACATATGAATGTGCAGCTGTTTCACATGTGAAAGTGGTCATAAAAGTAATACAAAAAACAACTAGGGGTAGTTTGAGCATTACGTGGCAATTGGGGGTCATTTTAAGAACGGGTAATTGGCGTTAGGTCCTTAAAAAGGTTTTCATTTAACGTTTAGGATGTATAAAATTTACAATTAACATTAAGCCTATGTTGTTGAACTTTGGTTTGTGCAAGAACCTTTTGCCGCACACATGTAATAATAGAATTTTAAAAATCATGATTTCACCCCTACGTATAAAGGGTAACAATCCGTAGCAAAGAGTAACAATTGGAAAATGCTAACAATCTGGTAGCAAAGAGTAACAATAGGATATGATAACAAGCATTAATTGCATCTTAGTATAATTAATATCTCCATATATTTGATCACAATGTTTTTTTTGTGAGAAAAAAGATTTAATTATTTCAGACAAAGTTGATTCCATCTCGTACATAGAAGAGTAACAATTCGGTAAAAAAGAGTAACTATTTGTTAAATAGTATTTATGCACACTGATCACAATATGATTTTTTTTTTTTAACAAAAAATGCATTTAACTATGTGAAGCCAAACTGATACTATCTCGCACATAAAGAGTAACAATCCGGTAAAGAAGAGTAATTATTTGTTCGGTTGACAGATTTTTTTTTTTAATGAAAATATACAAAAAAATAATTGTAGATTGTTTTGTGATTTTAAATCGACAATCTGGAATGATTTCAATTGTTTTTCATATATTCTTGTCCTTTTTTTCTTTTTTGACCGGCAGGATTTCTGGGAGACCTAACGCAATACGCAGCTTGCAAGGGGACTTATTGCAAGTCGGTACTTTTGCTAGGAACCTATCACTAAGTCCCCAATTTAAGAAAAAGATCAATTTTAAACGAAAAACCCAAAGCAATCCTTGACTGCTGCTGCTGTGGATCCCACCAGATCCGAGAAATAATTTGCCATGAGATCCGTGTATCCCTCCAGAGAACTAATCTGCCATGGACCAATGGTATTCAGCCATACTTTTTTGTACAAATCCAATTACAGTCATCCTCTTGGCTGCCAGTTGGGGCTGGTGGGATTAAGCTTGAATCTCAATGGACAAACGTTTATGGGAATCCCTACATATGCTAACACAGTAGGTATTAAAGAAAATATTGTGAAAACCAAACAATATCTTGAAGTATGTTACTATTTGCACCCATAACAGTGACAGGCACCCTCATCGACCTTCCGATCTGCCCGCAATGTCTCGCCAGCCCTGCGGCTCCTCCACCCTCATCGAAGATGTTAAGAGGTAGGCGAGGGAGGAGGAAAGGAAGAGGGCAGCAGCGGACGATCAAATCGAGATGGGGAGGAAGGAGCATACGGTTACGTGGGGTGCTCATATCAAGATCCAATTTTTGGATAGGGTGCCAATAACAATTGGGCGCGCCACGCAGGAAACAAATGCAAAAGCTACAATGGTGGGTAGAATCACCGCGCGACTCCACCAAAATTTACATTACGATCAATCTTTGATTCTTGTTTCCTTTACACACAGACTAATGAGAGATTCATACATGTAAGAAAGAACCTCCACGACGTACTCTCCACGCATTTAAAAATAGATCCCTTACGAGACGTTATTCAGCAGAGACCTGGGAAATCCATGATCTCTCCATCTCGGAATGCCCGCATGGAACGCCTGCTGCACGATGCCGACCCACTCTTCGAGTGTGGATTCCTTCAGCTGCTGAATCTGGGTGTATTCCTTCTCCATCATCAGCTCCAGCTCATCAAAATGCTTCAGCTTGGACTGCAGCTTCCTCATCTATTATAGACAATTAGGGCAACAAAAGAAAAGGGCATCACTTAGACTTTGTGTTGAGTTCAAAAAAAGGAAAAGGAAAACAGAAAAAAACCTGGGTTTCAATAATGGAGGCCATTAGATGTTCCATTTCCCGCTCCTCCTGGTCCGCCAGTAGCTTCGCACGAGCAGCGGCTGCCCCTAGGGCCGTCGCCATAGCGGCTCTGATTCGAAGCGTCATAGCAGCGAAGTTCTTCTCTGGAGCCGACTCTTCCATTTCTACAGAAAGATGGAACCAACTAGGTGAGTGTATGGAAATGTGGAATCAACTCGGTTGCCCTAATTAGAATAAATGTTCGTCTTCAAGTACTAGCATTTCGCTGCTTCCATATGTAAGAGCTTAAGTTGTACATACGAGATCTTTATGTATACTTCATACATATTATTTTTTAGTTAGCTGTACTGTGATATTTTTACCAACGTGACAAGGCCGCCTTTTGTACTATGTGCTATGTACATAACAGGCAATTGTCAAATGAGAAGCCTGAGTGCCATGCTTAATGCTTTCCATGGTTCCACCAATGTTTCTTCTCCGAGTAAATAATCACCGTCGCCCTCCATCGTTGAGGATTTCCTTGTCGATCTTACCATGGCACGAGAGAGTGATTTTTGACTCTTGATTTCTTGTTTCGCTAACATCTGTCACAATATCTACTCACGTTAGCAAATACTCGCTCGCAGACGTTGTTGGACTTCACTTCTTTAGCCCCCATTGCCGAGAGTCTGTTTTCTAAAAGGCTCACCTTCATTGGAGCTCCGAAATCCGCTTTTATTCGGCCATATTTTGGCTATGTTTGGCCTTCTGCACATTGCTTTCATCGGATTCACAGCACAAATCACTTTTTCATCCGAAATTTGAACTGAAGCTTCCTCTTGATCCCTCAAGTAACAATTATCATATGAACCTACATGTTCCCTTATTCATGTATTCAAAGAGTTAGTTGTAGGTTTATATCAAGTCCAATTTTTATTGTTGAGTCCTTAAATTTAGTTTACACTAACGAGGAATGTCTTTGTAATTTTTAAGAAATTACTAGATGGATCGTTGGGATTTACTTCAAAAACAACTACCCTATTTTGGATCTCATAACAACCACAACCGGAGACATATGCTTTTGGGGTGCCTTGATAGGACCCATCATATGGATGCATTAAAACACTAAAAGTGCTTGTTTTAAGGTTTGAGAATTCGGATTTTGGTTCATGTTCAAACTGAGTAAAAAGACGAACCGGTTCGATTGGCTCGAACGTTTTGGAAAAAAATGTTAGAAGTCAGAAGAAACAAATATCAAAATTTCACATCTGATTTTGCTAATTCGGGTCTCGTTCAATTGATTTGGGTTTGATTCAATGTATTAGGGCTTTATTTGGCCAATTGGGTCCGATTTAGACTATTTAGGATTTGATCCAGTCGATTTTGTAGAATCAATCCGAACCATAGCATCTTTCAGGTTTGGGGAGGTGATTCAGTAGGCTAGGTCAAAAATCCAAACCCCTTTAGGTTCATGGGGATGTTTGATTCGAATAAAAGAAAATCCAAACTGGGCGTAGTTCGGGTTTGGATGAACCCTCCAAACAGGAGTTTGTCTAGACCAAGTAATTATGTTGTGAAAAGTATAGAAGCTGAATAAGGACATACCATCTCAGCATTTCTTGTTTTCTAAAGTTGTACATTTGGTTTGATAGCTAGAATTATTTTGTCAGATCTATGGTATGGCTATAAAAGAATTTCCTTAATAAAAGATACACCCTAATTCCTTGGGAAGTTTTATCTTTCCAAACGTTCTTTGTTTTATTATTTTAAATCCGCTTGATCTGCTGGATTGCAATTTCTATTCTGACATTACATCATCACTGAATCTCAATTCCAAGAACCAAAAAATCTCGGTTATTGGAATTACTAATTGCAATTTTAATGATCTCTTGCATTTAGAGAGTTGGTTCTGCATCAGAAGATGAGTATGAAAGGGGTTATTTACCTCCCAAAGGATCATCACATGATAGAGTAGGGGCACGGACATCCGGCACTGCTTATGAGGTTGCACATGTACCGTACGGATATGGTCCATATGGATACTAGTTACCATGGCCACCGACACCAAGTCTACCACAACTACCGTATCTTCCGGATCCAAATCAACTGATATGTTCAGAACCAGAGGAATCACAAGGAACACATAACTACGTAAATTCTTCGTCCTTATGGCTTATTGGTATGGATACCTCGCCTACCACGCATACGATTATGATTAGCAACAACAGGGTCAGGGCTAAGAAGACATCGATCATTCAATCTTCGGGAATTTTGGGTCTTGTTATGGTCATCACCCGGTTCCATATCCACATGAAGAATAAGATGATGCAACCCACCGTCATACTAATCTTTGGGAGTTCTGAGCCAGATCAGGTGAGTTGGTGCCTTGGTTTTGAGTTGAGTCTAGTAAATATTTACATAGAAATTTAAAATTTGAACTTGAAACATATGGTTAACATACGACTATTAATAATTACATTTGTGTTTGATTATATATCTGTATGGTTCTAATAATAAAAGATTATTCAAAAGTTTTTTTGGTTGTTTTTTTTTTCAAATCAACTTTGCCAATGTCGGCCCCCAGCCCAGATAAAGGAGGAAAAAATATTTTTAAATAGCTTGATAAATCATAAACCAAATATTATAACTTAAGAGGTAGGAACTTGGTGAGTTAAGTCTCTATTATCCAGCCATGCAACTCAGGGAGTGGTGTTTGTGACAGTAGTTGACCAAGTAATCAAGATTCCAGTCATACACTTCGGAGAGTGGTGGTTGTGAATCATGTGAAGGTCCTAAACCCTAAAGGCCTAAATCTAAACTAAATCCTAACCCATAAACCCTAAAATCCTAAACCATAAACCCTAAAACCCTAAACCTTAAATTCTATACCATAAACCATAGAATCCTAAACCCTAAAACTTTACTAAACCCTAAATCCGAAACCCAAAACCCTAAACCCCTAAAGGTCCTAAATAGTTACCCTGATTATCAAAATCTAAAGGGCCTAAACGGGTAAACCCTATTACCTAAACACTAAACCTAAACACTAAAAGCATATGACATCTTTGAAACTAATAATAGTGACAGAAAAATTATCATCGCACAATAAACTTAAACCTAAAAGCCTAAAATTCAAATTCACAATTAACTTGTAGTGCCCTACATCCAAAACCTAAAAAGGCTAACACTCAAGCCTAAATATTTATAAAGGTTAATTTTATTTTTTTAGAATTTTCCTGATTTTTTTATTATTTATCATGATTAGCTTGAATTTTTTTATTTTATTTGATTTTTTTTAAAAAAATAGGCTGGCATCAATTTAGGTTAAACCGACCGATACCAAGCTGTATCGGTAGGTCCAACTCGGCCAGAGGCTGACAGATACCAGAGTTTTAAACCTTGCTTCACTTGCCAAACCATTCACCCTTCCCTTCTCCAGCTTAAAAATGATGTCATATTGACTTCATTTTTACCTTTAAGCAACTGAACACATATGAGCTTTGAAGCACCTAGATTTATAATAGGAAAAATCCATCTCTTCATGATGTTCAACTTTTCCTAGGGCAGGAGAATCCATAGGCCCTTCTAATGTTATTCATAAATTGTTGAATTATATAGCATTTGACAATGTAAAATTTTCTATTACCCACTATCCAAATATGTCAATTGCCAAAGAACAACCTTGAAAGTAACCTACTAAAACAATCCCCCAAACCTAAAAAATTGTCAAGAAGGTTGGATGAGAAAGTGTATGACATGCTGATTAAATCAAGAATGCGATTCCAAATCTTCTTGCTCTTAGCACAGAACCGGTTGATTGTCTTCTCACCAATCTTACCCAAGATCACGGGATGACCTGAGATTTATTTGTGAGCGGGTGGAAAGGGTTGGCAATTTTAACATAATATACCTTTGGAAGCATCGTGTACTCATGGCCATCCAGCACTTGATGTTATTGTATAGGATGCACCATCTTCTGACCACAATGTAGCGAAGAAAATCCCTGGGGAAAAAGACCCAAAGTGACCCATGTCCCAACTGCACACTTTGAAAATGAAAGTCTCAGCAGGAGCTTCATGTAAAGATATGGAGTCCAACTCCACTTCTCATACCTCCCTTCAATTCCATATGTTCCATATTCTTCTAGGGTACATTTTAGCAACTAGCCTATTGCATAAGAAATATACAGAACAGGTTATCGTGATCATTTATTTGTTGTGGTTGTTCGAAACAGAACCCAGATGTTTGGTTAAAATGTCATATTCAAGCCTTTCTGGTAGAATAATGAATATGCATGGTCTACAAAACATGTTACCTGACATGCTCAGCAAAAAACATTACCACATATAGGGTTAGATGTCTACAAACAAAGGCATAATGGCATATATGCACAATATCCATTTCGCTATGTCCAAAATAACTTATACAATAAAAAACATCAGTACCTGTTTGTTTATGCGCCTCCAGATCCCAATCTTCATCCTTAATGACACTGAAACAGTTACAACAGAATAAGATGGCATATAAAATTCTCACAAATTTCATAAAGTTTTTTTTGCATATATATACCCTAAAGCTGTGTCGATACCTTGTAAATTTGTAAATTTAGAAAATTCATGGGGTATGCATACAGTCTACATATTTGCAGGGACACATTCGCAAATTGAGAAAGGCATAAATGCAAAAAAAAAACATCAATAAATTTCTCTCAAAAAAATCAGGTAGTCAATGTGAACAAATACAGACCTCTCCTGCTCATTTTTAGTTGAAGACAGCCCAACGTTGTTAGCATCTTCAGCTTCATTGATACTGAAGGCCTTCTCTGCCCATGGATTCTCACTGCACAAAGCCATAACAGCAGCCTCTGCTGCTGCAGCAGAAATATGTGGGCCACCTACTGTAGACAAGAAAGCTACCTAACAGAAACAGCATTAGTTTTCCTCAATATTTTAGGTTTAACACCAAATTTGATACTTCAGTAAATTATAACGACAGGAATTACCAAAAGCCAGTCCCTACCTGTTGCATTAATGAATCTGTAGCATCTACGAAAGAAGGAAAACATCTTCGTTTTGAAGGATGAATTGGTGTTGAATCCTCAACCTTCTCCTCATCAGTATCAATTTGATGATGACCATCCATTTTGTTGGGCTCATGGGGCAGCTCACTTAAGGGTTGTATGGTTACTTTAACATCAGTTGCAAGGCTGCTTGAGTGCCTATTATCACATGTGCCACCTACGGTGCCCAACATATGCTCACCAAAAGGTAGCTGTATTAGTCTTGCAATGCAATCAAGTTTAGTCTTGGTACGGACATGCTGGGCAATAAGATCCCAGTCATCTCCATGCTTCAGAACAGCTTCTAAAAGAAGTAGGGTCTCCGCATCGGTCCATGGACTGGTCACATGGTTAGCACCCCCAGAAGTGTGATATTTTAATTTCTCATCAGCTGATTTCCCTTCCATAGTATTCTCATTTTCAAAGCATTGTGGACATTTTACAAAGCCACCCTGCTAATCCATTTGTAAAAGAAATGGTCATGAGAGGTAAATAACTCCATCTGGAAGCAAGTGCTTTCAAGATGATGAAAGACCTTACATAGAAAATAAGAAAGACAAAAGCTGCTTTCAGAAAACAAGAAAAAATTTCTTCCACCTTCAGAGCTATTGAGCAAATACCCTTTCTAGTCTAAACTTTCACAAGGATACAATTGGAGATGCACAATTGTTAGATGTTGTACAGTTCTAAATGCAAAGAGATAAAATTTAGGGTGATCATAGGTAATATGTAATAGTATAGATATGTAAGCAGCAGAGTCCCTATTGACATGGAAAAAAAGATGATGCCTTGTGAAAGATGCAACTTGAATTGACGGTAGCACAAAAAATGGCACCTACTATAGATGATGTCAAGCAACATAAATGGAAAGTAGAACTTGCAGCGCAAAAAATGGCACCTTCTATAGATGATGTCAAGCAACATAAATGGAAAGTAGAGTATGCATGTTGATTAACTCTCAACCCTCTCCCAGCAGGTTTATCCATTATATGCTTCGCAAACACACGAATATCATTAAAAGCTTTGCTTCCTCTAAAAATGTTTAGTCCCACTCCCACAAAAAAATGATAAAGTCACCAAGTTTCCTTTTGACACTGACCAATTATATTATGACTCACGGTAATGTGCTTGTTTCAGCCTCTTTTCGTCTCAAGCTTCCACTTCATTTGTGCCTTCAAGCCAATAGGTCTAGAAAAGGAATCACAGGACATTACCATTAGGTCAGTATGGATTACTGATGGAGCTACCGCGATGATGGCTATAACCCAGGCAGTTTGACCACTAGGCTGGAGTCTAGGCAGATGCCCAAGCCTTCAATCATGAAAGGCTGGTACAGTAGAGTTAAAAGAACGGTCGGCAAGGAGCAAGCCGTGGCCGATTTTATAAAGGCATATCAAAACAATGAAAAACAATGTTCATTGTTTTCTTCAAGCCCTAATTTGAAAGATAAATAGACATGAAAGGGTGGGGAGTCTTGTAATAAGGCTTAAGATTTCCAACTCGAGTTCGGTCTAGGCCCAAGGTAAAAGATTTCGGCTGAAACTATCTAAAAAATAACAAAAAATACATTTGAAATCAGAAAATAAATAAATGCAAGGCGATAAACCAAAAGAAAATTAGGGTGCTAGAATCTTAGAAAAATGATCAAGCAGAAGTATGCTATATCAAGGGAGTAACTACAGAATCTTCATAAAGTGAGTTTATAGAAATCATGAAGCTGAACTGCCACCACCAAGTCATGATAATATATCATGAAAATAAGGTTGACAATTATGAAGAAGCAGCAATCATGATACGCCTGCTAGGCTGCTACCACATGCTGCAATTTGAGGTCAAATATTATCACCATTGTTTGAAGGCTTCTTCTTTTTTGTATTTCTTGTCTTTTCCTTTTTTTTCTGAATTAAAAATTACTTCTCGTGGAAAGGGGGTTAGGCAGACCCCAACCCATATATTATCAAAGAAAAAACCAGCTATTGAGCCTCAATAATGATTTGAGGAACGAAGACATGTTACAACATGAATTAAGGCACACACGATATACCATTCATGATGTATAGAACTCAAAACCAGACCACATAATATGTCGGTATCTTGTATTCTGTGGTCGTTCAAATTGAGAGTGGTCAGATAAAGGGCTGGATATTGTCATGACTCATGATTGACGGTATGGATTGGGTTTCAGAACAATATATTACTCTAAACTAAAATCTGAATTGTTACAACAAATTCAACTCGAATCTGGTCACTAAACCATGATAGCAGCATGTCATGGCATCTTCACAGACAACAGATGCAGCAATAGCGGCTACAAATGTTTTAAGCATTAAGGTGGACATAGTAGTTCTCTCTATCTTTTCATCTCTTTACTATGTTACCAATTTTACCCCAAGGTTTGAGAATACGAGTTCGGGGTCGAACCTGGGTGATAAATGAACAAGATTGGCTTGTTAAGGTTTGGGTTCAGTCATTTCGGCAGATCGACAAGGTATATAAAATAAAAGGCAGAAATTTGGGACTTAATCGGTTGATTCAGATATGATTCAACCAATTCGAGCCTAGTTCGCGTATGATTTAGTTGATTTGGCCTCATTTCGGTCGACTCGGGCCCAACTCAATCGAACCAAAACCGAATAAGGCCATATTTTTGTTTAAGGGATGTTTTGGTTCGGATCGGCCAAAAGCTTAACAGGTTTGGCAAACCAACTCATGTTTGAACGAACGCTTAAACCATGATTTTACCCTCCACTTCCTACTGCTTGATTGGTATCCATATACCTGTCCTTTCCCTTCCCTTCTAGTCTTTTCTTCCTCTCATTAGTGACAATAGAGCCAGAAAAAAAACGACAACTAGAAGTAACATCACAATTGCATTCTCTTTTCTAAAATAGAGGAAAAAGAAAAGAAATCAGAATTTAAAACGAAGGGATAAAGAAAAACATTAGGGTGAGGGCCTCAGATCTGTGCATGGATCTGCTCTGACCTTTGTTATTAAACAGAGGAGAGAAAGTGATATTAAAATCCTGGTCCAACCTTATTATTTTTATATTTTTATTATTTTTCAATCCATTCTATCTAGCTGCTTGCTAGCACCTAAGCATCGGACGATCTATATGCCGCCCTTCTAGCGCAAATACTTCTTAGAATTGTGGAGCTACCATTGAAGATCGCGTTCAAGGTTCCTATGAGACAACAAAGTCAACAAGGTTACGTGGCGGATATTGCTCATATTAGACCATTTGGGACCCAAGAAAAATTATGGAGTTTTACTTCCATATAAGAACAAATAATCAAAAGGATGGAGACACTCTGGATTTCTTTTAACAGCTTTGTTTTGTCTTCATAAGAACTTCATATTTGTCTCCTTGCAATTCCCACATAGCACCACCCTATGGATCACATACCACATTTCCTTTCTGATGTGTCCAAGTGTAATCACTTATCAAACCATAAACAGATAAACCATAATGCAACATAAAGCACAATAGGAAAATTATTGTCCAACAACAAACAATCCTCATGACCTCAGAATGAATAACTAGATTCATTATCTACTCGACAGCTGACACATAGCATATTATCGAGCAAGGGCTATATTTGTATCACAGTTTGTTACAGAAATCACAAGCAAAGAGCTTCTTTGCAACAAGCAACCAACACAACATCGAATATTAACTCTGGGACACTCAAAATACAAGCAGACTTTTAGTTACCACAAGTCCACAACAAGGTATTGAAGCCTTGAAGAACCTATTGGAGAATAACCCAGAAGACCTCGAAGCCCTCTTACATTCGTATTCCTTATAAAGAAGATAATTGGCATCATCAAGAAGGCAAATGGACCCCTTATTAGTATTCATCAATGTTAGTTTTTTATCCATGCAACGCCAAAGCTTTCATAGAAGTTCAGAACTACTATACCTGCCGCCCTCTAGGACTTGAGAAAATATCACCTCAACAGCAAACCACTGAACAAATGATTGCAAAAATTCATCATTATAATGCCTTTATAAATAGTCGATGATGATACTTCTTGGAGGCCTAACCAGCCTTTACCTTAACTATTTAATAATATATTTTATGACTTTCTTCATTGAAGTGTAAAACCTATCTGTTTCGGACACATTCTTCAATGATTTATCCCACTCCAAGGATATCATTCATTTGAACTGTCTCCTTCCCAAAGGAAACACACCCGATTTTCCCATCGTTTCCATCACTATGGTACTAGGAATATTGAGAAAGGATCACAGGCTATACTTGTTGAGAATTAAAACCACTGTTCTAAAACTTGGAGCTCGGACTCGATTCGAACGCTAGCCGAGCCGAGTAAACTCGGTCCGGCCTCAATTGAGTTTTCTTAACTTGGCCCAACTTAGTCAAATAACCTGCTCGAAATCTGGCCGAGTCGAGTCGAGTCGACCGAGTTTTAAAACACTGGTTAAAACTATCAATCAACCTTGATATCTATTTTTTACACTTTGTCAGATATTACTTGCTCGTGATATCACTTTGTCTATAGGCAAAAGATGATGTTTCTCCCTTCCATATTAGTTAAAGGCAAGGTTCAAAATCATGGTATCGGTCGGCCCCGAACTGGTATGTGCTGATCGGTACATACCGGTACCGGCCGATACGGACCGATACCCGTTGAGGAAAATAACAACAAAAAAAAAAATTAAACATGTCGGTACCGGCCTAAATCGGCCGATACGAACCGATACCGGCCGGTACGGGCCAGGTATCGAGATCGGGTGCTGTACCGGTCTCGAACCGAGCATAACCAGTACGTACTGGTATTGGCCGAGATTTCAAATCCAGGTTAAAGGAGATTGTGTAATGTACTTCCCTACTACCTCATTTGGAACATACGGTGTTAGAGCATCTCGAAACAACCTCCTTGAACCCTCCCTGAAAGTCACAAGAGAGAAAATGGGGGGGGGGGGGGGGGGGGGGGGAGGGGGGAAGGGAATGACAACTCCAACAGCCTCCTTGAACGCTGCCTATCGATGAGGGAGCGGGTTGGGCTCCTCTTTGTTGAGGAGCGGATCATGCCTCCCTCATCAGCCACACGATCAGTTATCACCAGCCATCCAAAAAAATGCCCTCACACACGCACACGCACATATGAGGCCAGTCAGTTGGATTTATTTCCCACTTTGAGAAGCCTATGGAGAAGGCTGCTGGAGTAAGATGTTTTGAGGAGCTTCCTTGAAGCTCAAAATGTGTGATGTGGCTCCTCTTTGTTGAGGAGTCTATGGAGGAGGCTGTTGGAGTTGCTCTTCGTGCATTTCAAAAACGGATCTCTCTATTCATTTATGGAGAGAATCTGATGGATCATAGATTGAACTCACCCATTACGATACATAAATGATCAACAAGTTAAGAACATTAAACCTAATGTATTTGTGTGAAATTTGGAGGGAAAGAAAATGCTTTCTTTCCAATCAAAACAAACTTGACATGGATAAATTTTGGGGCTTAATCAATTCATATACTTATACAAATTTTATTAGATGCAAAATTTTATGATTTCTTGAATGTGTTAGATCATTAGCGTTTTGGGTCATCTTCTATCCCTGTTGTGGTGATTACAATGGTGACCATTTTTTTTCTCTTCACTTTTTATACATACATTGATTATCTGTATTTTTTCTCATCTTGAAAAGGACAAATTCTTATTCCCTTTATTTCTCTCTTTATTCTATCTATCTTAGTTTTATTTGTGTGCAAAAGTTACTATTTCTCTAATATACTTGGGGAAACTTACCTTTAAATAGTCTTATCACATTTTGTTAGTTTTTGATGTTACATTTATATATGTTTTTTTTATCTATTTCAATATGCGGATGATTTTTTTGTTCACCATAAGGATATAAGTAAAAACTTAAGAATATCCACCCTGTTTTTTGATGACGTCGGACTGAGGATACTGTGATGATCAAATGAGGGTACCGGGGGTTGCAAGCAACACTCAAGGTAGGGGTAGAGGTGGGTATTGTTGGGTTTGTGTCATCAGGGCCGATTCTCTTTATACCGTACAAAAGATTACTTTTGACTCAAGATAGGGGTAGCAGTGTGTATTGATTGGTTTGTAACATAACAACCCAATTTCTTTATACAATAAAGATATGTTTCCATGCTATTAAGTTATCAAATGATTATATTCGCACTATGGTATGTCACACAATTATGCAGATCCCAGCAAAAAACACATTTCCAAATTCAAGTGAAGCTAAGAAATCATTATGTTATCTGCATTCCATTGATACACAAGAAACTTGAAGATAAAGTGGAATGAAGGGGGAAATAGAAAGCATTTAGGCGTTACCTTCGTCAATTCATACTGTCCTGACACACACTGGTACCCGCAATCCCCACAAACCGGCCCCCTTCCCGGAATCCAATCCCCAAACACATCGGAGAAAGACGTCAAAGGCGGCAACTTGAACCCGTTTTCTCTGGCGGCAGCGGCAGGCGGCGGGGCCAGACCGGACGGCGTGGTCGCCGGGACTACCTGCACCCCAGCAGGGGCACCTTCCTCCACCACAACCACCGGGCATCCGCCGAGGCCGCCGTGGGGCGGTGGAGGCGGGGCCCCGAAATTGATCAGGCCCCAGCAGTCCAGGAACAGGAACACCTTGTGGAGGGACCCGACATCGCCGACGAGGGATTTCCGGACCTCCGTGAAGGCGAGCCGCCGGGAGGCGTCCTCCCGGTACTTGCTGATGATGAAGTCTCGATACTCCTTGTAGACCCTGGGGTTCCTCGAGATCGATCCGCCCTCGAAGAACTCCGGCAGCGATCGCCTCTCCGTCTCGTGGATCTCGTCCCACCGGAACCAGCCTGAAATCGAATTGAGTGAGCAGAAACCCTAACCCTAATCTGAGAGAGAGAGAGAGAGAGAGAGAGAGAGAGAGAGAGAGAGAGAGAGAGAGAGAGAGAGAGAGAACTGGAAGAACTGGGGATGGTGTAGAGATCGCGGGCTTCGTCGGGGCTCTGCGTCATCTCTCCCATTCGCCTTCCCCCTGGCGGGAAGAAAGAGAGCGGGTGAAGGAGCACGAAAGGGAGGGCGATGAGGAGCGGGGGATGAGATCGAACGGATGAGGAGCGCTGGGCTAGGGATGGATCCGTATAGTTGGAGCGAAAGGAACGATCTGGACCGTCGGATGGATGGGTGTTATCTTTCGAGGGTTGGGGGACAGACAGGGGTAGCGGAAGAGGGTGACTGTATCGTGGTGGGGGAAGAGGAGAGTCCTCTCCTGTTGTTGTTTTATTGTTTCCCGTCAATCCCTGTGAGCTTACCTCCCAAAAGAGTAGATCCGCCTCCGTGGATGGCGGCAATCCTTGACCCGACCCGCCGACCCGACCAGAACCCGAAGTTATTGGGTTTGGTTTTGGGTTTGTCCGAAACGGGTTCGGGTTAAAAACGGGTTGACCAGACTGACCTATTTATTTGATGGGTCGGGTTTGGGTTTGTATTTGTAGACACACAAATTGTGCCTAACCCGGACCCGACTTGTATGCACCAATGCGGAGGCAAACCCGTCACGCACTCGAACCCGAATCTGACTCGCATCACCGACTTGGAATCAAATCCGACACGCAAACCGGACCCGACCCGCGCCCAACAAGGGGCCAGGTAGGCCCATCCTCAAGTGGGGCCCACCTGGCCCCCTACTAGAGATCCGCGAACCCCTCAGGGGGGTGGCCGGCCATGCAAGAAAAGAAAAGAAAAGAAAAGAAGGAAAATGAAGAAAGAAAGAAAAGAAAGGAAAGAAAAGAAAAGGAAAGAAAGAAGAAAAAAAAAGGAAACAAATATCGCCATGCGCGGGGGGAGGTTGCGCTATGACGTCTACATAAGCGTAGATCTGCGCCGATCCCTCGATCCGGACGGACAAGAACCGAAGACGGGTCGCCATCGACTTTATGTGCAAAAATCAAATAAATTAAAAAAGAGATTGAACCATAACTACTCTGCCAGAAAAGGAAAGCAAATAAAGGTTTATTCCCCTCATCATTGGAGGAATACATCTTGGGTAGTTATGGGAGAGATATTAAAGGGATTCAAATAAATCTTCCCATATCTCTCCCCTCCCCTCCTTCATCTATAAATAGAGGGGGAGGGGGAAGGCTCAAGGGGTCGGATGGCATTACCTTTTGGCACCAACATAGGTATAGGTCCTTAGCTATTTTGCAATATTAGCCACAGGGACATAAAAAATTTTCTATATTAGCTAAGGTCCCTACACGTATACATTCGTCTACAGAAAGAGTATATATTGATCTTCAAAAGGAGTATACATTCATTTTAGAAAGAGTATACATTCATCTTCAGAAAAGGGTATATTATCCTCGGGAGGGACTTGTGCTATATTTCAAAACATGTCCTGCAACTAAAAAGTCATCTCTCAAAAAAGGACTTACGTCAAACTTCCCCTAAAAATAATTAATGTTATGAGCATTTTCATATATTAAAATAATTAAGAGTAAGGAGGGGAAAGATCAAATAAAATGTCGAAAAGATGTGCCAAAGTGTTGGGACCGCTTCTGAGAGGTGGCATAAGAGGTGACCAAAGAAGATAGAAGGTATATCTTACAATTCCCATATTGTTTCCCTTTCTTTATTTGTTTTCTTTTTGTGTTTGGACATTGTTCTCTCATATTTTTTTCTTTTGCTTACATGCTTATATGTTGATTATTATAGACTAATACGATCAAAAATTTATATTAATGTTTTTTATTATACAATCTAACCTTCAGTGGGAATGCGTAGAAATTATAATCCCATTAATCACTTCATTCATTGGTAGCATTCATTTACTTTTATTTAGTTTTGCAGTATTTGGGGCCATGTGTTTTCTCATCGGAGGGCTGAGCAAAGTCTGTGCATTCATTTGTTTTTTATTCGGTTTTCTCTAGGGAGTGACTCACATGCGGCTGTTGGCGGCCATGTGTTTTTTTCATCGGAGGACTGAGCGAAGCCCAATCTTGTCCGTGAGTCACACTAATCTAATCTAATAGTCTATATATCTATACTAAATGGAAGCCTCTCTCCCGTGTTATAACACGTGGACATCTTTTAAATAGTGAAAATTCTTCTTCCCTGTGTGAACGTGGCTCTCTTTTAAATCCATTTAAAACCCTACCATAAAGATGATAAATTTGTTATTCAATGGCATTTACTGATCATTTGATGTTAATCTCTTTCTCTCTCTCTAACAGTGAATCACACTCACTTCAGATTTCATACTTCTTCGAACAGTTGCGATGTGTCTTTGCGCAAATGGCGTGCATCAAGCACATTCGGGCATTGCCCGGGTTTTTTACTAGTCTATATATCTATACTAAAATGAAAGCCTCTCTCCCGTGTTGTGGCACGTGGACATTTTTTAAGGAGCTAGAACTCTTATTTCATGTGTGAATGCAGCTCTCTTTTAAATCCATTTAAAACCTACCATACAGATGATAAATTTTGATTCAATAGCATTTAATGGTCATTTGGTGTTAATCTCTCTCTCTCTTTCTCTCTCTCTAACAAGTGAATCACACTCACTTCAGATTTCACACTTCTTTGAAGAGTTCCAATGTCATCTTTGTCAAATGGCATGCATCAAGCACATTCTGGCATTGCCCGAGTTTCTTACTAATATCTATATATATATACTAAAATGGAAGCCTCTCTTCCGTGTTGTGACACGTGGACATCTTTTAAAGAGCTAGAATTCTTCTTCCATGTGTGAATTCGGCTCTCTTTTAAATCCATTTAAAAACCTACCATAAAGATGATAAATTTTTATTCAATGGCATTTAATGGTCATTTGATGTTAATCTCTCTCTCTCTAACAAGTGAATCACACTCACTTCAGATTTTACACATCTTCGAACAGTTTCAATGTCGTTTTGTCAAATGGCATGCATCAAGCGCATTTTAAAGTATATGTACTATAATGGAAACCTCTCTCCCGTGTTTGTGACACTGTGGACGTCTTTTAAAGAACTAGAATCTTTCGTCTTTAAAGAACCAGAATCTTTCTTTTGTGTGTGAACGCGGCTCTATTTTAAACCTATTAAAACCTATCATAAAGATGATAATACTCATTCAATGGCTTTTAATGATCATTTGATGTTAATATATCTCTCTCTAACAAGTAAATCACACTCACTTTAGATTACACACTTCTTCGAACAGTTACGATCTCGTCTATGCCAAATGGCATGCATCAAGTTCATTTGGCAATGCCCGGGTTTCTTTCAAGTCACTATACTAAAATGAAAGCCTCTCTCCCGTGTTGTGACACGTGGACATCTTTAAAGAGCTAGAATTCTTCTTCATGTGTGAACGCAGCTCTCTTTTAATTCATTTAAAAACCTACGATAAAGATGATAAATTTTTATTCAATGACATTTAATGGTCATGTGATGTTAATCTCTCTCTCTCTAACAAGTGAATCACACTCACTTCAGATTTCATACTTTTTTCGAACGGTTGAGATGTTATCTTTTCCAAATGACATGCATCAAGCACATTCGGGCATTGCTCAGGTTTCTTACTAGGAATACTAAATGGAAGCCTCTCTTTCTATTGTGACACATGGATCTCATTGAAAAGTAAGAATTCTTCCCATGTGTGAATGTGTGTC
>CANTAL010002010.1:0-41141 GCA_947650365.1 Chamaelirium japonicum
ACACTAGATCGCGTGTTCAACTCTCACTCTCCCTTTCTCAATCACCTTTTTCTCTCCTCTGAATATTTGATTATGATATTTTTAGCACAGATTTCATCCTCTTCAAATGAAGCCCGTGCCACCTATTTATAGGTTTCCCTAGTGAGGGTAGTTACAGATTTGGTTAAAGGTAATCATCACAGTACAACTATTGGTAGGCTGTCGCTCCGTCATCTTCTTTGGTCACCTTCTTACAGGGTCAGCTCGATACGACTATCATTATGTTATATTCTTGTTGTCCACATAATCATTTTGTAACTGCTTCTTCCTACTTTCTTGCCAGATTGTCAATATTTAGTGACTAAGGAAATTAGGTGAATCTTTCTAGAGGAACTTCATACAGTTATAATGAGTCTTATCGAAGAAGTTTCACACGGTCATGATGGGAAATAATTGAGAAAATTCAGTACCTTACTCTGCTGCTATTAACATATTTACAAAGTATCTTCTATATGCATTTTTGTCTTTATAGGAATTTTACCGTAATTAGTTTTTTATTTTGTGTTTCCTTTCATATTATTGAGAAAACAATTATTCAGCAAGTTATTTACATTCCTCTTCAGATCTCTTATCAATCAAAGATTTAAACCCAAGTAATATTCTAATTCCTTTTTCATTGACTCTTCTATTATTCATTGGGTATCTACATGATGGCATACTTATAAATACTCATTGTTGATTCCTCTTCCACTAGCCCATTTCTTATATTCTCAATTTTCTTTTTATATGCTCAATTTTCTTTTATATTTACTCATTCCTCTTCTGATAACTGATTCATTTATTTGCTAGTTGTTTCCTTTTTCTTAGACCTTTTTCTCAATGAGGATTAGTTTCCATCACCCGCGATAGCATTTCCTTAATTGAATTTATTAAATTAGAAAAAATTGACCTAAAAACATCAAAGCAATTTTTTGGGTTGAAAATTGGGCTTTTGATTGGCCGTAGTGGCGAAGCGACTAACCATGTTGTAGCTCTCATTGAGAGCTTTCGGAATTAGGGTCACGGTTGAAAATTGGACCACATAGCGCAAAGTTATTACTATTTGAGGTTTACAATGAGTATTTACACTTTCTAACACTTTCAGGTGCCCATAATTTCTTCTTCATATGCGTGTTGCACCATACTTTTCCATCGGTCAGTATAGTTATCTCTCTGAATATTCAATTATCATGCCTCTAGTATTTAGGAATATATGTATTAATAATTCTGTAAATACATCACTGCTTTCTCTATTCATCTTGATTTATGCTTTCTCATAGGATACTGTCACGTGCTCATCTATTTTTATGCACCTACAATAGTGTTGAACTTTAAGTACTATCTTATAGTTTCAAGAATGTACTTGACGAGATGATCATCTCCTTTAACACCCGATGACAGCTCTACTAAACGCCCAATTAGATCACCTGCTCGAACCCCTCGAGCACCAATGTACAGTGTTAGACATGATCATCACCATCCCCATCTCGATCTAACACCCTTTTAATTCCTCCATTATCTCCATCTTCTCCACTTTCATCTATCCTTCACAAGCCCCATCTACATTCCCCCCCTCCCCTATTTTCATCTCCTTAAAAAACCCTATCTCTATCTTCCACTATTTCATCTTCTTCACCAACCCCACTCCATGATCCCATTGTAAGTCTTCATCCCTTCTCCATTGCAATCTTCTTGAACAAGTACTCCATCCCACGCTAAGGCCACAACGACCCTTACCACTACACCAATACTGTTGAAAAAGGACAGGCAATGACCATTGTTTTTTAGTATGTCATTTTTCAATCTGTCGTTTTTCAATCCCTGTCGTTTTTTACCACTAAAAAAATGAATTGAGCGTCATTTATTAAAAGACAAACTTTGCCCGTAGTTTATTTTTGTAGTTTTTCCTCAAATTGGTGTAGTGTACTCCCCCTCATGCCACTCGTGTTATATTTCCTCTTCTTTTTTTTTGAGGGGTAACTCGTGTCATATTTCCTACACATTGGGGTGACAAGAATAGAGGAAGATTAGTGCAAAAATAGTCGAGTGTTGATTACTGGAGTTCCTGCCATTGGACAGCTCGGAAGCCGTCTGGCTCTCAATAAGCCAATGGTGGGTCTACGTCATCTTAAAAATAAAAATAAAAACAATATTGAACAATTGCATGTTATCGTGAATCCAGATAATAGGGAACACAACAGAGTCATTCTTTGGTGATTGGACCATAGTAACAAGTTCAGTGTTGGGGAATAGTTCGGCAAGGGACCAAAATTCAAAGTTTGAAAAAAATCCTTAATGTTCAGAATGAGTTCAGTAAAAATTCAAAAAAAAATCATAAAAATTATTATATAACACTAGCAATTTTGTAAAAAGCAAGTAAACTTGTGAAATATTTGTAAAATTCATGAATAATTCAGGATTTATTCTGACTTAACTTAAAACACTGAATAATTTATTTACCTTTTAAGTTTGTGAATTTTTTTTTAAAAAAAGAAGAAATCAAAGAATATTGTTACTATGGATTGGACCACTCGAGGGCTGCAGAGCAAACGAGAATGCATAGGCATTTTGGTTATTTGACAGCATTAGTAACCTTTAACTTACTAGTAAGAAACCCGGGCAATGCCCGAATGTGCTTAATGCACTTCATTTGGCAAAGGTGACATCACAACTGTTCAAAAAAATGTGAAATCTGAAGTGAGTTTGATTCACTTGTTAGTGTGTGTGTGTGATAGAGAGAGAGAGAGATAATATCAAATGACCATAAAATGCCATTGAATGAAAATTTATTATCTTTACGGTAAATTTTAAATGAATTTTAAAAAAAGCTGCATTCACACACGGAAGAAGAATTCTAGCTATGTGTCATAATAGGGGAGAGAGACTTCCATGGTTTGTGAAGATCACTATTTAAGGGGTAATAAAAACCTTGCCATAAAATATGTCATAAAAATATGCCATTATATAAATAAGGGTTATTTTGACTTTGCCCCCCAAACTTTGCCTTGAATTAGACTTTACCCGCCAAAACTAACTGTTCCGTCACTTCTTCATCTAAGAGGAAGGGTAAACTGACGGAAAAGAAATAAAATTTTGAGAGGTGAGTTGACGGAATCTTTGATTTAGGGGGTAAACTCTAATTAATGAAAAGATGGGGGTAAAGTCTAATTCAAGGCAAAATTTGGGGGGTAAAGGCAAAATAACCCTATAAATAATTATGAGAGAGGGTTGTGTTCACACACCGGCAGTTCATGATCTTTTTGCCTTCCAAAATACATGAGAGAGATTTATGAGGAAGGGAGAGAGAGAGTAATATAGGGGTGAGAGGATTAAATGACATTAAATTTTTATAAATGGCTCATTCTCCTGCATGCAAACATCTCCTCATAATGCATGCAAACATCTCCTCATAATGCATGTAAACATCGGGTATACACAGGGATATCCGTGTTCATACAGGGATGAGAGATTTTTCTGTCATCAATAGGGCTCCACGTGTCACACCATGGGAGAGAGGGCTCCGTTTTAGTATATAGTATAGATTTACAAAGGCACTATTTTGCTCCTATATCACATTTACTTTAAAAGAGGTCAGATTTTATTCCGTCTAGACCAACAAATATCATACGCATACCCACGGTGAAATTTAAATTTAGAATAATGTTATACATGCATACTATGGACGCATAGCTATGTATCCTCGCTGCAAAGGCCGTGGGCAGTGTTTTGAAAACTAGACCGGACCAGGCGGTTCAATCGGTTTGGACCAAAACCAGAACATACATGTTTCGGTTCCGTCTTTGAATAAACCGGTTTGTATGTTGACCCAGAAATCAAACCTTGTGATTGAAAAGTTTAGTAAATATCTATTTAAAAAAACATATTTTTATGTGGTTCAAACAGTTGAATCTCCTGTTTGAACCGATTTGGTCCGAACCGGATGCCTTTTTGGTTCATCGTCTGATCCGGCCTGTTTTGAAAACAGTGGCCGGGGGATGAAAGCCATGCATGCAGAATGGCATCATGCTGACGTTATGGTTTTGCATCAAGCTTAGTGCAGTGTCTCATCCGTTGCTCTTATATATGGCAAGGATGCAGGGGTGTATGCATAGCATCAATCTACTTGACGGCTACCACGTGTGTGGTAGAGTCAGTGGACGGTAGGTGGCGTGTGAAAGAGGAGTGGGACCCACAATAAAAAAACCTCCGTAAATAGGGGTGTTCGTCGGTTCGGGTTGACCCGCCAAACCGAACCGACCCGGTCTATTTGGTTGGTTTAGATCGGGTATTTTTGGCCGTTCAGTTTGGTTTGGTTCCACAAAAAAAAAACCCGCTATGATCGGTCAAGTTCTGGGTTGTGAGTTTTTTAACCCGAACCAACCCAACCCGAACCATTGGTACTATAACCTCAATAGTTACTACTATACAGTGTACAATCTCACTAATATTGTACATTACATGGTGGTGATCTCAATTACCACTATTCGGTGTATTCAAAACTTTTAAGTGTTCAACGGTGTGATGAAACTGAAAAGTAAAGGGTGTTACCCACATAATTACTAGCACCCCCAAATCCCAACTTATGAAATATCTCAAAGTGAAAAATTAAGGGTGTTGCTAATAATTCTATAGGGCCGAATAGCAGCACCTAAAGTTAAAGGCTTAAAAATAAAATCTGAACCAACTCAGTGGCTCAACCATTCACGCCTCACGGTTTGATGACAAGCAATTTGAAAGACCTGCAGAACCGAACCGAACCAAACCGAACTTTTCCGGTTTGGTTTGGTTCGGTTTCATTTTCTAGAGAACCGATCAACTTCGGTTCGGTTTAAAATTTATCAAAAAACCGAACCAACCCGAACCATGAACACCCCTATCCGTAAATTAGTAGTAGATCCTTGAAAACTTTTTCTTTTTACGTTAAGGACGGAAAAAGTTCACTATTAATGTTAAGTTCCTAGATAAGGAACACGTATTTTGCAATACTAGGTCATTTGTTAATTTTTTTTTTTTATGAAATAGTTACTCTTCAGAACGAATTGTTATTCTTTTTTGACTGAATTGTTACTATTTTTTGTGCGAGATAAGAGAAAAAAGACTTGCAATTCAGATTAAAAAGAGTAACAATTCGGTTACTATTCGGTCTAAAAAAAAAATAACAATTTTGTAAAAAGTATTTCTTATCCAGGGACTTAATTTGAAATGAAACTTTTTTATATCCTTAACGTGAAATGGAGCTTATTCCAGGGACCTATCACTAAGTCCTAAAAACAAAAAAAAAAAACAAAAAAAGTGATAAATTCTTTACTGCTTGAGCATCGTGGACGGCTTGTCTCCGTCTCTGCGTTGGGTTGTATAATCAAAACAAGAGGCGTTCTTTGGATTATACAAACTATGGGTGCCATATGGATCAGAGCCAATTGTTATGAGATTGTTCTTTAGTGGAAGTTTGACAGTTTTTTTTTTTTTTATTCCAGATGTTGCCCCCTCTACATCAGGACCTACAAATCCTCCCACACGAGGTCCCCTAGTACATCTGGATAACCCGATTCCCAATTATCTTCACGGGCATATGTCGGTGCCTCCCTAGCAAGTCAGTCCGTCGCTCGGTTAGCTTATCTGGGCACCCACTGAACCGTAACATCTTCCAATCCTTGTCAAGCTTGCCAACACGACAATACCAAAGAGCAGATCTCCTCATCCTTACCTTTGCCAAGCACCACAGCATCCCGTGCCTGCCGTGCATCCGTCAACACCAGCACCTTCTTCGACTTCAGACGAGCCATTTCCTCAAAGGCTCCCCTTAATGCCCATAATTCAGCATGAAGTGCCGTACGCACCTTACAACAAAACGAAGATGCCGCCTCCGCTACTCCTGTCCGAGACGTCAACACCCAGGCGGCTCCCGCCATCTCCTCAGCTGACCGGAATGATTCACCCAGAGCAAATACTCCTCCGTTATGTTCGTAGCTTTCCTCCTGTTTTTCGAAGATTTACGAAAACACAAGTAACTACACCAGAATCGAATGGGGACTTGCTGGTCTCATCTTATTCAAGATCCTGGATGAGATTTGTACATAGTGTGCTGTTTTGTTTTTGGTGTTGGTTTTAGTATAGTTTGGCCATAAAAAGAAAAAGAGAAAGAGAAAGAAAAAGGTGTTCATAGAAAAGAACGGCAGAGGATAAGGAGAGGAGCACAGAAGCAGATAACTCGTGATGGGACCAATCCGTTTCCATTAATTCTGTCACCCAACCCTTCATCTCTCTCCATCACCACACCAGGCCAGTACCTACCATGTGATCCAAGACCAGCACCATAACTTTCTCCCATTATAGAACATGCAACAACTCTGCCAAGCTCCATGCATTTCGTGACAGCTCACTCAATCCAACCGTTGCTTCTAAATCTGGGTGTTATTGATATTTCAGGTTTACAATGAGTACTATTTATACTATCTAATACTTTTGGGTGTCTAGAATTTCTTTCTCATATGCGTGTGGCGCCATACTGTGAAAAATTGGCTCGAAACAAAACCGGCACCCAGTCCTTTATCATGCACGGATCACAACATGCAGACAAAGTTTGCCCGGGCGAAATTTGGGCTCGCCTGAGCGAGCCTGGCACACCTGCGCTCGCAGGGGCCTGCCTCGAACTTGCCCGGGCGACTGGAGCTGGCAACACGGGTTCGGGTTGTGTTTGAGTCGACTTTTGGGCATCTTGGGATCTGTTTTGATCGTTGGATGGGGGCTTCGATGGGTATTAGATTACCCCTAGTATATAAGGGAAGTATAGGGTTTGAGAGACGATGATCTTCAATTTTTTTTTTGGAAAGACATTGAAGAGCCGCCGTTGGTGTTCGTTGGTGGAATTCTTGGAATCCTTTTATACTCTTATCATCATAATGGAAGATCGATCCATGCTGTCGCCCGTGGATGTAGGCAAGTTTGCCGAACCACCTATCTAAAATCCTTGTCTCCTGGTTTGTATGTGTTCTCTATTTTCTTTGGCATTTGTTATTTGATTGCTTCTCTTGGATATTGTTGTTTGTATCGAACCTATCATTAGGAATTGTTCATTGCTCGCTTTCGCCGCACAACAAATTGGTATCAAAGCCCATATTCGATCTAGCGTTCTTTGGTTGACCGATTCAATTATCCGAGGTGATGGCCGAGACGTCTGAAAGGTCGTTGGATAATTCTTCACCGACAAGCATGAGGACAACTATCTCGAACGCAAAATTTGAAGTAGAGAAATATGATGACACAAATAATTAACTTAAGCATGTGGCAATGTGAGGTTATAGATGTATTGGCCCAACAAGAGTTGGATGTTGCTCCTGAAGAGAAGTTAGTGGAGATGTCAAAAAAAGATTGGACGAAGATCAATCGTCAGACGTGTGGCACAATTCGATTTTATCTCACGAAAGATTAGAAGTATTTTGTTATGAATGAAACTAAGGCTCTGAAGTTGTGTAAGAAGCTAAAAGAGAAGTATATGATGAAGAGCATTGAGAATAGGCTCTACTTTCAGAAGAAATTTTTTCAGTTCCACTACAGTGATGGAAGTTCAATGACAGAGCACTTGAAAGACTTCAACAAATTGCTTACAGATATGCAGAATCAAGATGTTACAGTCAAAGATGAAGACAATGCGTTGATTCTATTGAATTCGTTGCTCGACACTGATGATAATTTGACTACTATACATTGTTATACAGGAAGAAGTCGATTACATATGATGAGGTATCAAACGCATTGCAGAACAATGAGTATCGGAAGAAGGACAAGCAAGCTCATAGCGGTCCGTCGTAAGATGTCTGGAACATTTGGGGTAGATCACAAAGTCGAAAGCTTGCAAATAGTGGTCAATCTCATTCTAAATCGAGAGGATCTTCATCGGATATGAGGTACCTTGGAAAGAATCAATGTGTATTTTGTCGCAACATAGGCCATTGGAAAAAGGATTGTCCTTACTTGAAGAGCATGGGTGATACCATATCGAAGTCGAACGTTACAAGCAGTGAGAATGAAGATTTAGATGTAGCTCATACTAGTTCATCATTGATTTGTCATTGACGAGTGAATTTTTGATAATGCTATTGACGGTATTTCTCTACCCTTGAAGCTATTGATGGTGGAGCTATTTTTATGAGCAATGACAATGCTTGTAAGACAAAAGGGATATGAAAATTTCATTTACAATTGCAAAATGGAACATCCAGAGAATTGTTAGAGGTATGGTACAGACCATACCGGAGTTGAAGAAGAATCTCATTTCTCTTGGTGCTTTGGATTGAAAAGACCTTAAGATTATCATTGATGGTTGTGTTTTGAAGGTCGTCTCTTGTGCATTCGTGATTATGAAGTGTACTCGGAAGAGGAATTGTATTTTTTGCAAGGGAGTACAATTACCGATGATGTAGTGGTCACCGATTTTGATATCATGAGACTTTGGCATATGAGGCTGGGGCATGCTGGTGATAAAGCGTTGGAAACTTTGGTGAATCCAGTTGAAAGTAGCTAAGGCCGACAAATTGGAATTTTGTGAGTACTGTGTAATGGGAAAGAAAACGAGAGTCAGATTTGGTACCACGGTTCATCAAACACGGGGGACTCTCAACTACGTTCACATAGATGTTTGGGGACCGACAAAGTGATATCTTTGGGAGGTAAGCACTGGTTTGTAACGTTCATCGATGACTTCTCGAGGAGAGTTTGGGTATATCCGATAAAGCACAAGCATAAAGTTTTGGAGGTGTTTCTTGTCTGGAAGAAGATGATCGAGGCTCAGACTGGACGAAAGATAAATAGACTTAGATCGAAAAATGGCTGAGTACAAGTCTGATCCTTTTATGAAAGTATGTTAGGATGAGGGCATCATCAGACACTTTACAGTTCAGGAGACACCTCGACAGAACGGGGTGGCTGTGCGCATGAATTGTACCTTGCTAGAGAAGTTTTGATATTTGTTGTCCAATGCTGGATTGGGAAAGGAGTTTTGGGCTAAGGCGTTGAACTACGCTCACCTTGTGAATCGGTTACCTGTAGCAGCACTTGAAGGAAAGACACCCGTAGAGCCATGGTCTGGAAAACCTACTACTGATTATGATCATAGATTGTGTGTATTTGGTTGCATTTGTTTGAGTTATTTTCATATCAGAGACAGTAAGGTTGATCCTAGAGCCAAGAAAGGACGATTCTTGGGTTTAGCTCTGGCGTGAAGGGGCATAGGCTGTGGTGCCTCGACCCAAAGAAGGTGATTTTGAGTAGGGACGTCACTTTTGATGAGTCATATTTGTTGAAGCCATACCAGGAGGGAGGCTCTCACCCAAATAGCACAGTCAAGGAATTTCCACAGCAGATGGAGTTTGAAGTTCCAATAGTGAAGCAAAGTTAGTCAAAAGACTCAGTAGTTTAGGACTCAAACGTATTATAGGCTCTAGTTCAAGAGCCTATACAGCAACCGGAGTCTATTTGCAGTCAAGAGACCGAGAAGAAAAATCTAAAAACCTATGTGGTTAACTGATATGGTGACATATGCACTACAGGTAGAGGACAACAACATTCCGTCTACTTATTGAGAAACAATCAGAGACTCTAAAAGCTCAAATTGGAAGTTGGCTATGGAGGACGAGATGCAGTCTCTACAAGAATCAGACTTGGGAGTTGGTCAAGCTCCAAATTAGACAGATGAAAATTGGTTGCAAGTGGGTATACACCAAAAAGAACCCCTTAGAAAAGGATCGTGTGAGATTCAAAGCAAGATTGGTGATGAAGGGCTACGCTCAAAGAGAAGACATTGACTAAAATAAGGAAGTTTCTCCAATTGTGAAATATTCCTCTATTTGTATTTTGCTAGCGTTAGTTGCACAGATTGATCTTGAGTTGGCCCAGCTCAATGTCAAGATTTCTTTTCTGCACGGGGATTTGGAGGAGGAAACTTGTATATCACAGTCGGATGGTTACGAGGTTGCTGGTAAGAAAGATTTAGTTTACAAAATGAAGAAGTCATTGTACGGTTTGAAACGGTCGTCATACAATGGTACAAGCGCTTCAATCGGTTTATGTTGGGGCAGAAGTACAGGAGAAGCCATTCTTATCACTGCGTGTATTTTCCAAAGCTTCGGGATGGGACATTCATCTATTTGCTCTTATATGTGGATGACATACTCATCGCATCAAAAAGCATGGTGGAGGTCAATAAGACGAAGTCTCAGTTGGCGAAAGAATTTCAAATGAAGGACCTCAGCGAAGCAAAGAAGATACTCGATATGGAAATTGCTAGAGACAGAGGGTTGGGTACTGTTTGGTTATCTCAGAGGAGATATTTGGAGACGGTACTACAATGCTTTGGCATGGATGATAACTCAAAGTCTGTAGTTACGTCATTTGACCCTTATTTTAAACTTAGTGCATTGATGTCTCCTAGCACGGATGAGGAACGAGAGTACATGATCAAGTTCCATATCAGAGTTTGGTTGGAAGTCTAATGTACACTATGGTATGTACAAGGCCCAATATTTCACTAGCTGTCAGCATGATGAGCAGGTATACACATGATCTGGGAAGAGGACATTGGCAGGCAGCGATGTGGATTCTATGGTACTTGAAGGGTACCTTGGATGTTGGTCTGAAATTTATAAGGGATGATCGTCTGGGTCATCAATTGGTTGATTACGTAGACTCCGATTGTGCTAGTGCTTTGGATAAGCGTCGGCCGACCATAAGGTACATTTTTACGCTCACGAGAGGACATATGTGTTGGAGGTCGACGTTGTAGTCTATAGTATCTTTCTCTACCACAGGCAGAGTACATAGCGTCGAAAGAGGCTATTAAGAAAGATATCTGGCTTCAAGGATTGATACAGGATTTGGGGATCGTTCAGAAGCATGTTTAGGTCCACTGTGACAATCAGAGTGTGATTTACTTGGCGAAGAACCAAGTCCATCATGGTCGCACCAAGCATATCGATGTTCGGTTCCATTTTGTTCAAAAAATTCTGAAGGAGATAGTGATTTTTTTGTAGAAGATTGGTACTGCAGATAACCCTATAGATATGTTGACGGAGGCCATCACTGTGGTCAAGTTCAAGCATTGTTGGATTTGATAAATGTTTTGAAGATTTGAGCACCTTAGAGCGCATTTGGGCGGCAGCATGCATTTGTTGAAGAAGATTTCGTTGGGAGCACATTGGAGCACTCCGATGTATTCGAAAGATCTGCATATCTCACCAAAGTGAAGATTTGTAGAAAATTGGCTCAAAACAAAGCCCAGCACCCATCCCCTTCTCGCGAACAAATCGCAGCATGCAAACAAAGTTCACCCAGGCAAAAATTATGGGCTCGTTCCCGTGAGCCTAGCAGACCCACACCCGCAAGGACCTGCCTCAAACTCAACTTGGCGAGCTTGGATTTTGCCCGGGCGACTTGGAGCGAGCAGCATGGGTTCGGGCCGTGTTTGAGTCAATTTTTGGGTATTTTTGGGTTCGTTTGGAACGTTGGAGGGGGCTTTGATGGGTGTGACTATATTATAATATCTCTAATATATAAAGGGAAGTCTAGGGTTTGAGAGACGATGATCTTCATTGTTTTTATTTGGGGAGAGATTAAAGAGCCGTCGGTGGTGCTCGTTGGTGGGATATTTGGAATCCTTTTGTACTCTTCTCATAATAGTGGAAAATTGATCTGTGCTGCCGCTGGACGTAGGCAAGTTTGTCGAACCACTAAAAATCATTGTGTCTTGGTTTAATGAATTTTTTTTGTATCCTTAAAGTGAAATGACAGAGACCTATCACTAAGTCCCAAAAAAAGGGAGGATTTAGTGAAAATCTCTTTTTACTAGATGCTTTTAAACTCCAACCCCAACAAAGTGTTGGTTTGAGCTCAAACCCCTCTCGAAAAGACTTTTACATTCAATCCTCAGCCAATAAAGAATCAATTGTGTTTGTACAGTGATAGCTACAGTGATTTAACTGTAGCATCTACAATGATTTTCACTATAGCAGAATATCAATTCAGTTGCTATCGCTATAGCTGTTAAAGTGAAATCACTGTATCAGCTACTGTGAAATCACTATAGCCGTCGTCCATCCTTCGCCACCGCCCATCCTCCTTCCTCTTCCTTTGGACGGTGGATGGGTGGATGGGCAGCGGCAGAGGATGGACGACAGCTATAGTGAGTTCATGAAAGGCCGGCTGAGTGCATAGGAAAAAGGGAAGGGCGGCGGTGGAGGATGAGATATAGATGCCCTCAACATCCCATGACCGAGTGTATATGGAAAGGGGTTGGTCTAAAAAGACCGAGTGTAGAAGAAAGGAGGAGGGTGGGGGGTGTTGGGGAGGAGGAAAGAAGGGAGCTAGGAGGGGCGAAAGATTTCATGAGGCTGGTGTTGGTGGATGCGAACAACTGAGGTGAGAGACGGTCTGCCAGGCATGATCGGAGGCGGTGATGGATCCGTGTTGTCTTCATCCATGGTGCAGGGATATATATCGGATTTTTAAATTTTATTTTTAATATTCTATCCTTAATAAACTCTGTGGTGTAAATAGCCCCACCCCAAAAAAAAAAAAAAAAAGCGATAAAGCTCTACAGCCTTTACTGCATGAGGGACCGAATCATGGCCGTCCATCGCGGACGGCTTGTCCCCGTCCCCACCGTTGGATAATACAAACAAGAGGCCTACATAGAAAGTAACGAAAGAGGATAAGGGGGAGGACGGTCCACAGAAGCAGAGAACTCGTGATGGGCCCACTCCGGTTTCCCACTAATTCTTCCACACCGAACCCGTACTTCACTCCATCACCACACCGCCAGGCCCAATACCGGCCGTGTGATCCAAGACCAGCACCATGACTCCGAGCTTGCATGCTAGCTCCATGGATTCCATGGCGCCTCACTCTATTCAACCTGCAAATAAATCGCAGAGATCATCATCTCATAGCTCTCAGATCATGGACCCTACGTCCTCGCGACGGTGTACGTACCTTAAATGTCGCACCCAACATCTCCTCCTCCGTTGCCGGCACCGCCGTCACCTTGTTCTTCGGATGCTCGTAGCTTCTGATCCCGGTGGCCGGCGAGAAGAAGCACCCTTGAAAGAGTTTCAAACCATCGGATTCTTTCTGAGATTGATCCAGCTAGATCTAATGGGTGTGATTGATTAGTGGTGCTATCGATCGAATTTACCTGGAGGGAAGGATGCGAGTGATTTCCCGCATGCCCCCCTGAGGATCTCGGCGTCGCCGGAGAAGGCGAGGTACCCGTCGGCCGTCGTCCCCATGAACAACGGGATCCGGCCATCTTCATCCTGCCCCATGATTAATTTCACACGTACAGATCGGAATATTACGTACTTGATCCCCATAATTAAGCGGGTCGATCACTGGTTCGATGTGTGCTTACGGAGGCGACGAAGACGCTGGAGGTGGCCTTGTCGAAGACGACGAAGGCGAAGCTGCCGGCGAGTTGCGCGAGCATGTGGGTCGCCGAGTACGGAGCCCGGTCCCGCAGGGCCCTGTAGGCCTCCATCACCAGGACCACCTCGCTCGCGCCCTTGCCGAGCCCGTACTGATTCTTCAGGCTCGCCAGATTCTGCAGCGTCCCCTCGAACAAGCAGAAGATCTCATCCTTCACCGCGAATGACCTAACGCCAGTGATCATCAGAGAGATGAAGCCCAAAAATCTACTGCACCGTACACGATCGATGAAAATCTGGGGATATATGGTGACCTTGGTCGGAGCAAGGACTGGGTGTGGTGGGTGTAGGCCAAGTGGGCGTGGGAGCCGACGGCGATGGTGACGGACGAGGGGTGGTGCCGGAGGAAGGCATCGAGGAGGTTGGAGGCTGTGGTCTTGGGCATGGGGGTCCGGTTGCCGGCTTGGACGAGCTCCTCCGGCGCCGCTACGACGGCGCTGCTGAAGACGGCGAGCATCTTTCGGTTTACTAAGGGAACCGGGAGGAGTCCTCAAAGGTTCGAGGGTTTTTCCAGGAGGGACGTCAAGCTTAAATAAAGCCAAAGTGATCGAGCAATGATGGCGGCCTTAATAATTTTATTTTTACTTTTTATAAATTTTTTTTTTTGGTTGTTGGAGTGAGTGACGAGAGATTGTTGAATTTTAGGAGGTGAGAGACTAAGGGGGGGTAAGGGTTTATAATTGGCTTGACACTTTGCGAGGAAGTCATGGAGGGAGCTTCGAACTTATCGACCATCCCAAAAGTGGGTGGAGGGGGAAAAAGGGAAAATTCATCCACACCTTTTTCTTTTCTTATGTTTTTTATTTTTGTGTTGGATATTACCAGTATATCTTGTTAGGGATTCAGGTCTCCGATACATCTGTCTGTCTGAGAGTTGGACCAGTACCGATTCTGAACCCTGTCGGGTTGTGCATGCACTGAGGCGATCTGTCGAATGTAATTGTAAGCGTCGTGCCATGGATCGAGAAACTGGAACCCATGATGATCATACATAACAAACGATACAGAGAATGCGAAACAAGTACCACACAGTAGTACGAATCACAAAACATCACCGGCAACATTGATTGGATTATCATCGATCAAGAGATTACATCAAGCGGTGGGGCGCCGTTTGTCGGATCACCATAAAACCTTCTTTGATCCCTCTCACAGAACACCCACGAAGTAGAGAACATACGCTCGAGACACTACAAAAAAAACAGTTATTACCGACGGACAATATCCGTCGGTAATATTAAAATTCCGTCGGTAATGTTCTATAGCGACGGAAGATATTTTCGTCGCTGGCTGTCGGGAAAGAAGGCGTCGGGGAAAACAATACGACGGACTAATTATTACCGTCGGTAATAATAATTAATACCGACGGTAATATTAAAGCCGTCGGTAATATTTAATCAATTAAAAACTAATATAATATAGTATTACCGACGAAACATAATAATACGTCGGTAATATATAACCATTTTACCGACGGGTATAGTCTATCCTGTCGGTAATACTATATATATTACCGACACATATATATTACCCGTCGGTAATAATATATATATTACCGACAAAATTTATATAACCGTCGGTAATACTATATCTATTACCGACGCATATATATATTACCCGTCGGTAATAATATATATATTACCGACGGATATTATATGCCGTCGGCACATTATTAATAATTTAAAAAAAATAAAAATATTATTACCGACGGAATAATTAATTTTCGTCGGTAATAAGTATATATATTTTTTTAATAAATTTACCTAAATAATGTTAATTAATTCCTGTGATTCAATACCACAATATATTACCACAATTTATCAAATATTACCACAATTTATAAAATATTACCGTAAATTTTAAAATTTTACCTAAATTGATAAAAAATTACAGCAAATTATCAAATATTATCACAGTTCCCGGCCGACAATTATAGACAAGAACAAAAAATAACCATATATTACAAAATAATATTTACACAATCCAGAACTGAGAGATGATACATGTCCTATCTCAACCACCCCCGCCCGCCACCAACGCCGGTGCTCTCATCGATCCCCTGACGCCGCCCTATCTCAACCACGCCCGCCCACCACCAACGCTGGTGCTCTCATCGATCCCCTGACGCCGCCCTGCTCCTGCAATTAACATGTATTTGTTAAAAAAATGGTTTATATCTATAACTGAGTCTAAGCGTTAAAAAATGACAAGTTAGCGTGTTTCGCTTTTGAAATAGGTTTGGATTCGATCCGATCATAGAATTATCGGCATCCGATAATTCGAACTTGGAATTATTCCGTATTTCGGACTTGCGAGCGGGTTCTAATTGGATATTTGACCAATTTACGCTCCGATTCACCGATTTAGAGTCTAAGTGTTGAAAAATCATAACTTAGCGTGTTTCGGATATGAAATAGCTAGGTTTGGATTCGATCGGATCGTCATCGGATCGGCATTCGATAATTCGAACTTGGAATTATTCCGTATTTCGGACTTGCGAGCGGGTTCTAATTGGATATTTGACCAATTTACGCTCCGATTCACCGATTTAGAGTCTAAGTGTTGGAAAATCATAAGTTAGCGTGTTTCGGATATGAAATAGGTTTGGATTCGATCTGATCGTCATCGGATCGGCATCCGATAATTCGAAGTTGGATTTATTCCGTATTTTGGACTTACGAGCGGGTTCTAATTGGATATTTGACCAATTTACGCTCCGATTCACCGATTTAGAGTCTAAGTGTTGGAAAATCATAAGTTAGCGTGTTTCGGATATGAAATAGGTTTGGATTCGATCCGATCATCATCGGATCGGCATCCGATAATTCGAACTTGGAATTATTCCGTATTTCGGACTTGCGAGCGGGTTCTAATTGGATATTTGACCAATTTACGTTCCGATTCACCGATTTAGAGTCTAAGTGTTGGAAAATCATAAGTTAGCGTGTTTCGGATATGAAATAGGTTTGGATTCGATCGGATCATCATCGGATCGGCATCCGATAATTCGAACTTGGAATTATTCTGTATTTCGGACTTGCGAGCGGGTTCTAATTTGATATTTGACCAATTTACGCTCCGATTCACCGATTTAGAGTCTAAGTGTTGGAAAATCATAAGTTAGCGTGTTTCGGATATGAAATAGGTTTGGATTCGATCGGATCATCATCGGATCGGCATCCGATAATTCGAACTTGGAATTATTCCGTATTTCGGACTTGCGAGCGGGTTCTAATTTGATATTTGACCAATTTACGCTCCGATTCACCGATTTAGAGTCTAAGTGTTGGAAAATCATAAGTTAGCGTGTTTCGGATATGAAATAGGTTTGGATTTGATCCGATCGTCATCGGATCGGCATCCGATAATTCGAACTTGGAATTATTCCGTATTTCGGACTTGCGAGCGGGTTCTAATTGGATATTTGACCAATTTACGTTCCGATTCACCGATTTAGAGTCTAAGTGTTGGAAAATCATAAGTTAGCGTGTTTCGGATATGAAATAGGTTTGGATTCGATCGGATCATCATCGGATCGGCATCCGATAATTCGAACTTGGAATTATTCCGTATTTCGGACTTGCGAGCGGGTTCTAATTGGATATTTGACCAATTTACGCTCCGATTCACCGATTTAGAGTCTAAGTGTTGGAAATTCATAAGTTAGCGTGTTTCGGATATGAAATAGGTTTGGATTCGATCGGATCATCATCGGATCGGCATCCGATAATTCGAACTTGGAATTATTCCGTATTTCGGACTTGCGAGTGGGTTCTAATTTGATATTTGACCAATTTACGCTCCGATTCACCGATTTAGAGTCTAAGTGTTGGAAAATCATAAGTTAGCGTGTTTCGGATATGAAATAGGTTTGGATTCGATCCGATCGTCATCGGATCGACATCCGGTAATTCGAAGTTGGAATTATTCCGTATTTCAGACTTGCGAGCGGGTTCTAATTGGATATTTGACCAATTTACGCTCCGATTCACCGATTTAGAGTCTAAGTGTTGGAAAATCATAAGTTAGCATGTTTCGGATATGAAATAGGTTTGGATTCGATCCGATCGTCATCGGATCGGCATCCGATAATTCGAAGTTAGAATTATTCCGTATTTCGGACTTGCGAGCGGGTTCTAATTGGATATTTGACCAATTTACGTTCCGATTCACCGATTTAGAGTCTAAGTGTTGGAAAATCATAAGTTAGCGTGTTTCGGATATTAAATAGGTTTGGATTCGATCGGATCATCATCGGATCGGCATCCGATAATTCGAACTTGGAATTATTCCGTATTTCGGACTTGCGAGCGGGTTCTAATTTGATATTTGACCAATTTACCCTCCGATTCACCGATTTAGAGTCTAAGTGTTGGAAAATCATAAGTTAGCGTGTTTCGGATATGAAATAGGTTTGGATTCGATCGGATCATCATCGGATCGGCATCCGATAATTCGAACTTGGAATTATTCCGTATTTTGGACTTGCGAGCGGGTTCTAATTTGATATTTGACCAATTTACGCTCCGATTCACCGATTTAGAGTCTAAGTGTTGGAAAATCATAAGTTAGCGTGTTTAGGATATGAAATAGGTTTGGATTCGATCCGATCGTCATCGGATCGGCATCCGATAATTCGAACTTGGAATTATTCCGTATTTCGGACATGCGAGCGGGTTCTAATTGGATATTTGACCAATTTACGCTTCGATTCACCGATTTAGAGTCTAAGTGTTGGAAAATCATAAGTTAGCGTGTTTCGGATATGAAATAGGTTTGGATTCGATCGGATCATCAAGGGATCGGCATCCGATAATTCGAACTTGGAATTATTCCGTATTTCGGACTTGCGAGCGGGTTCTAATTTGATATTTGACCAATTTACGCTCCGATTCACCGATTTAGAGTCTAAGTGTTGGAAAATCATAAGTTAGCGTGTTTCGGATATAAAATAGGTTTGGATTCGATCCGATCGTCATCGGATCGGCATCCGATAATTCGAAGTTGGAATTATTCCGTATTTCGGACTTGCGAGCGGGTTCTAATTGGATATTTGACCAATTTACGCTCCGATTCACCGATTTAGAGTCTAAGTGTTGGAAAATCATAAGTTAGCGTGCTTCGGATATGAAATAGGTTTGGATTCGATCGGATCGTCATCGGATCGGCATCCGATAATTCGAACTTGGAATTATTCCGTATTTCGGACTTGCGAGCGGGTTCTAATCGGATATTTGACCAATTTACGCTCCGATTCACCGATTTAGAGTCTAAGTGTTGGAAAATCATAACTTAGCGTGTTTCGGATATGAAATAGGTTTGGATTCGATCCGATCGTCATCGGATCTGCATCCGATAATTCGAAGTTGGAATTATTCCGTATTTCAGACTTGCGAGCGGGTTCTAATTGGATATTTGACCAATTTACGATTCGATTCACCGATTTAGAGTCTAAGTGTTGGAAAATGATAAGTTAGCGTGTTTCGGATATGAAATAGCTAGGTTTGGATTCGATCGGATCGTCATCGGATCGGCATCCGATAATTCGAACATGGAATTATTCCGTATTTTGGACTTGCGAGCGGGTTCTAATTGGATATTTGATCAATTTACGCTCCGATTCACCGATTTAGAGTCTAAGTGTTGGAAAATAATAAGTTAGCGTGTTTCGGATATGAAATAGGTTTGGATTCGATCCGATCGTCATCGGATCGGCATCCGATAATTCAAAGTTGGAATTATTCCGTATTTCAGATTTGCGAGCGGGTTCTAATTGGATATTTGACCAATTTACGCTCTGATTCACCGATTTAGAGTCTAAATGTTGGAAAATCATAAGTTAGCGTGTTTCGGATATGAAATAGGTTTGGATTCGATCCGATCGTCATCGGATCGGCATCCGATAATTTGAACTTGGAATTATTTCGTATTTCGGACTTGCGAGCGGGTTCTAATTGGATATTTGACCAATTTACGCTCCGATTCACCGATTTAGAGTCTAAGTGTTGGAAAATCATAACTTAGCGTGTTTCGGATATGAAATAGGTTTGGATTCGATCCGATCGTCATCGGATCGGCATCCGATAATTCAAACTTGGAATTATTCCGTATTTCGGACTTGCGAGCGGGTTCTAATTGGATATTTGACCAATTTACGCTCCGATTCACCGATTTAGAGTCTAAGTGTTGGAAAATCATAAGTTAGCGTGTTTCGGATATGAAATAGGTTTGGATTCGATCGGATCATCATCGGATCGGCATCCGATAATTCGAACTTGGAATTATTCTGTATTTTGGACTTGCGAGCGGGTTCTAATTTGATATTTGACCAATTTACGCTCCGATTCACCGATTTAGAGTCTAAGTGTTGGAAAATCATAAGTTAGCGTGTTTCGGATATGAAATAGGTTTGGATTCGATCGGATCATCATCGGATCGGCATCCGATAATTTGAACTTGGAATTATTCCGTATTTCGGACTTGCGAGCGGGTTCTAATTTGATATTTGACCAATTTACGCTCTGATTCACCGATTTAGAGTCTAAGTGTTGGAAAATCATAAGTTAGCGTGTTTCGGATATGAAATAGGTTTGGATTCGATCGGATCATCATCGGATCGGCATCCGATAATTCGAACTTGGAATTATTCCGTATTTCGGACTTGCGAGCGGGTTCTAATTGGATATTTGACCAATTTACGCTCCGATTCACCGATTTAGAGTCTAAGTGTTGGAAAATCATAACTTAGCGTGTTTCGGATATGAAATAGGTTTGGATTCGATCCGATCGTCATCGGATCGGCATCCGATAATTCGAACTTGGAATTATTCCGTATTTCGGACTTGCGAGCGGGTTCTAATTGGATATTTGACCAATTTACGCTCCGATTCACCGATTTAGAGTCTAAGTGTTGGAAAATCATAAGTTAGCGTGTTTCGGATATGAAATAGGTTTGGATTCGATCGGATCATCATCGGATCGGCATCCGATAATTCGAACTTGGAATTATTCCGTATTTCGGACTTGCGAGCGGGTTCTAATTTGATATTTGACCAATTTACGCTCCGATTCACCGATTTAGAGTCTAAGTGTTGGAAAATCATAAGTTAGAGTGTTTCGGATATGAAATAGGTTTGGATTCGATCGGATCATCATCGGATCGGCATCCGATAATTCGAACTTGGAATTATTCCGTATTTCGGACTTGCGAGCGGGTTCTAATTTGATATTTGACCAATTTACGCTCCGATTCACCGATTTAGAGTCTAAGTGTTGGAAAATCATAAGTTAGCGTGTTTCGGATATGAAATAGGTTTGAATCGATCGGATCGTTATCGGATCGGCATCCGATAATTCGAACTTGGATTTATTCCGTATTTCGGACTTGCGAGCGAGTTCTAATTGGATATTTGACCAATTTACGCTCCGATTCACCGATTTAGAGTCTAAGTGTTGGAAAATCATAAGTTAGCGTGTTTCGGATATGAAATAGGTTTGGATTCGATCCGATCGTCATCGGATCGGCATCCGATAATTCAAACTTAGAATTATTCCGTATTTCGGACTTGCGAGAGGGTTCTAATTGGATATTTGACCAATTTACGCTCCGCTTCACCGATTTAGAGTCTAAGTGTTGGAAAATCATAACTTAGCGTGTTTCGGATATGAAATAGGTTTGGATTCGATCCAATCGTCATCGGATCGGCATCCGATAATTCGAACTTGGAATTATTCCGTATTTCGGACTTGCAAGCGAGTTCTAATTGGATATTTGAAGAATTTACGCTCCGATTCACCGATTTAGAATCTAAGTGTTGGAAAATCATAACTTAGCGTGTTTCGGATATGAAATAGGTTTGGATTCGATCCGATCCGTATCGGATCGGCATCCGATAATTAGAACTTGGAATTATTCCGTATTTCGGACTTGCGAGCGGGTTCTAATTGGATATTTGAAGAATTTACGCTTCGATTCACCGATTTAGAATCTAAGTGTTGGAAAATCATAAGTGTGATAATAAGATCTAAACTCAAATTAGTATGATTCATATTTTTTACTACTATTATAAAGATTAGTAAGTACCTGATCATGAGCCACCGCTAGACCGGCTTATGAAGTCATTAAGCCGACGCTCTAGTTCCCTGCGAGCTTCTCTTTCCTCATCGAGGGCCTTCTTCTCCGCCTCAACCCTCTGCTCGAGGGCCTGCCTCTGCTCTCGCTCTGCCTCAATCCTCTGCTCGAGGGCCTGCCTCTGCTCTCGCTCCGCGTCTAGCGCAGACTGCAGCTGAGTGATAGCACCGGTCTGGGTGTCCCGTGCCCTCGAGCGCATACTCTCTCGTCCAAAGTAGGAGGAGGGCGTGACTCCAAGGCCCGTACAGAGGACACGGCCGTGCGTGGCAGGTCTCAGTACAGTATCCATCGCTGAGTCGACAGATACTGAGCTGGTGGAGGAGCCGACCTTGCCCGACGGGGTCACCAGAAGTCGCATCCTCTCCTATATAAAAACAACCAATGATATTCAATGATATTTTATGGCATATGTATAAGAATATATTAACAGTAATTTAATTACTTACCACTTGCGAGGCAACCCTGTCGTCCAGAAATGCCCCATCGATACGCCGCCTCCTAGAGGCCTCAAAAAGGTCAATCCTATTAGGCTCGTGGCCCAAGGATTGTGTCTGTTGGACATATAAAATAAATAGATGAGTTAATATAACATGTATAGAGTTTTAAATAATAACAATGTTTGTATCATTTACCGGCTGCTGGGCAAGCTGCGACATGGAGGTCCTCCCCTTCACTGGAGCAGGTGTCGTCGAGGCACTTCTATTCTGCTTGCCTATAGCAGATTTATTCTGGCAATCGATTAAATTTTGAAACATCAATACAAATTTTTAGTATAACATTAAAACAAGTACGAATCAACAAAATTATAATTATACCTGAAAGCTAGGGGTGGCCCAGTGAGCGACCAAAAACTGTAGAATGTGTAGCGGTGGCGCGTCTCTCGTCCCGACCGCAGCCTGTACCTCCTCAGCCGGCTGGCCGACCAAGTAACCGTAAAGCTTGTAGAGCTCGTGACGGTAATCCCTGTACCGCTCACCCATCGTCTTCCACAAGTCCTCCCGATGGGTGTCGGTTTCCATGTTCTCCCATTTAAATTTCTCCTGTAAAATCAATTTAGAAACAAGTCATTTTATCAAATCAAATTATCAAGAAGTACGATATTATTCTAAAATGCTTTAATGAAACTAACGTACCAAAAACTGCTGATACATCCTCTCCTTATAGGATGCATCAATGTTCTTCCACCCCCTTAACCCCACAATCGGGGCATTCCTCTCCTCCCGTACTATCATGCCGACCCACGTGGCGGCGTCAGAAGCGTGCTCGCCCACAAAGGTCCCGCCGCTCCACTGTAGGGACAGCGGCTCGCGTAAGGCCGACAAGCGCCAGGCCGTCGTCACGCCCCGGTCGCCTACGTGCCTGGTCGACCCTGCAAATAAAATATACATCAATACTGAAGAAGTATTTACAACATGTATAAAACTTTAGATCTAAACATTACCTGTGGGCGTAGACGCTGTAGCCGAGTGCTGAGCACTGCTCGAAGCTCCGGAGGCTGCGACCACAGCAGGAGCTGGTGTGGAGAGAGGAACAGCACTACCAGATCCGGACGGCTCAGCCTCGGACCCTAGGGTGGCAGCCGGAGCGCTCCGAGCTACCCCACCCCTGCCTCTGCCTCTACGAATATATGACCGTGATGCCATCTGAAACAATTTAATTTACATATGAAACAGTAAGATTTACATATGAAACAATATGAAACAGTTTGATTTACATATGAAACAGTATGATTTACATATAAAACAATATGAAACAATATGAACCCGCTCGCAATATGAAACAATATGAAACAATATGAAACCATTAGACTCTAAATCGGTTAATCGGATCGTAAATTGGTCAAATATCCAATTAGAACCCGCTCGCAAGTCCGAAATACGGAATATAATTCCAAGTTCAAATTATCGGATGCCGATCCGATGACGATCGGATCGAATCCAAACCTATTTCATATCCGAAACACGCTAAGTTATGATTATCCAACACTTAGACTCTAAATCGGCGAACCGGAGCGTAAATTGGTCAAATATCCAATTAGAACCCGCTCGCAAGTCCGAAATACGGAATAATTCCAACTTCGAATTATCGGATGCCGATCCGATGACGATCGGATCGAATCCAAACCTATTTCATATCCGAAACACGCTAAGTTATGATTTTCCAACACTTAGACTCTAAATCGGTGAATCGGAGCGTAAATTGGTCAAATATCCAATTAGAATTTGCTCGCAAGTCCAAAATACGGAATAATTCCAAGTTCGAATTATCGGATGCCGATCCGATGACGATCGGATCGAATCCAAACCTAGCTATTTCATATCTGAAACACGCTAACTTATGATTTTCCAACACTTAGATTCTAAATCGGTGAATCGAATCGTAAATTGGTCAAATATCCAATTAGAACCCGCTCGCAAGTCCGAAATACGGAATAATTCCAACTTCGAATTATCGGATGCGGATCCGATGACGATCGGATCGAATCCAAACCTATTTTATATCCGAAACACGCTAAGTTATGATTTTCCAACACTTAGACTCTAAATCGGTGAATCGGAGCGTAAACTATTTGGTGTTTGACTCACAACTATTTGGTGTTTGGACATATCCCACAAACTAATCACAATTATACATACCCAATAATAAAAATATGGTATTTAGGCCTAACTCCTTAGAAAATATACTGGAAGTTCAGCAAGCAATATACTGGAAAAAAATAATTTAAGATCTACATGCCATGGGAGGAGGAGGAGCTCACCGGGGGGAGGAGGAGGAGGAGGATCTCACCGGCCGGAGCCCACGAGGAGGAGGAGGAGCTTGCCGCCGGAGCTTGCCGTCGGTCGATCGGTCGGCCAAAGGGACGCGACGCGAGGGAGCTCCGGGGAGGAGGAGAGGGAGGCCGGGGAGGGGGGGGAGGCCGGGGAGGGGGGGGAGGGAGGCCGGAGAGGGGGGGAGATTGAGAGAGAGAGAGAGAAAGAGAGAGAGAGAGAGAGGGGGCCGGAGGGACGCGACCCGAGGGAGCTCCGGGGAGGAGGGGAGGGAGGACGGGGAGGGGGGGAGGCCGGGGAGGGGGGGAGGGAGGCCGGGGAGGGGGGGAGATTGAGAGAGAGAGAGAGAGAGGGGGGGGGGGGGGGGCGGGGAGGTTAGATCGAAACAGAACAGAAGGGGGGGATCGCTAAATGAAATTTATGGCAGGTTTTTTACCGACGGACAGTTTTACCTCCGTCGGTAAAAATAAATTTATACCGACGGAACTATGAGTTCCGTCGGTATAATTACTTTATATCGACGGTAGCATAATGTCCGTCGGTACAAATCAGCGACGAAACTCAAGGTTCCATTTTTTCCAGAGGCTCGGGTTTTCACCCTGAGTTTCGTCGGGACAATTTTACCGACGGATATTTAATTACCGTCGGTATTGTACCGACGGACATATTATTTCCGTCGGTATAATTAGTTATGTCGACGGCAATATATAGTCCGTCGGTAAAAATCGCCGACGAAACTCAGGGTTCCATTTTTTTCCAGAGGCTCGGTTTTTACCCTGAGTTTCGTCGGACAATTTTACCGACGGATATTTAATTACCGTCGGTATCGTACCGACGGCCATAAAATGTCCGTCGGTATAATTAGTTTTACCGACGGTTTTTATGTAGCCGTCGGTATAAACTATAGTACCGACGGTACATATATGTACTGTCGGCATAAATCATTTTACCGACGAATAATATTTGACTGTCGGTAATAAATGTGCAAAAAAAAATTAAAAAATTGAAGTTATAATACCGACGGATATTATGTTAACCGTCGGTAAAAAGAGTATTATTACCGACGGTGGTAATAATATCCGTCGGTAAAGACCCTATTTCTTGTAGTGAGAGATACAGAGTTACCGGAGGATACGCCAAGAAATGAAAGCGTCCAAAGCTGAAACCGAGGAAGACGCCGAAGAACTAGGAAGATGATCCGAACATTGTATCCTCTTCCTTAATCTTCTTCTACCTCCTCCTTCTCTTCTCTTCTCTCTTTCTTCCTTCCTCTCTCTTCTCTCCTTGCGGCAAGCCCTATACTAGGCTTTCCATCCTTCAATCCACTCTCTTAACCATCTACTGAGAAGCCACACTCTACCGTGTCTCCATCACCTTGAGCCCTCAAGAGCCCAGGGGGAGCGTCGCACCGAACCCCCCCCCCCCCCCCCCATCTTTCCTTCTCTGGTGAACCCCCTTCTCGTAGACGATCTCGATCTTCCCACATAGTCGTTATCGACAATTCCAAGATTTCTCCAATCTTAGATCTCAAATCCTAGTCATCCTCGCTCCCTTAAATAGGAAGACAAACGCAAGCCAAGAGGAGACCCAAAATCCCTCAAAATCTCTGTCAAAAACAACTCAACCAGCTTGATCCGCACGCAGAAATACCGAGTTATGTTCCCGACCTGGCCAAGTCGTGTGCACAACCCAGGTCGTGCACATGATCTGCCTGACAGATCATCCTCCTCCCTTTTTGGGTGTGTGTGGGTTTCATTGGGCCAAACCGAACATATCCTTCGTTCCACAACACACCACATCTTCTCTGAATCTTTGTACGCCTTCTCGATGGCACATTCGTCACTAATGCCACTGCCTCTTCTCCTACTATGTCCTCCCCTTCATCTCCTCCTTCCCCACCGTCGAAGTTGCCACCGCCTCTCCTCCTTTTTCCTCCCTTTCCCCTCCTTTCCGAGCCTCCACCGCCTCTCTTCTTCCTCCTTTTTGTCGCCTTCCTGACCTTCCCCCTTCTCATCCTCTTTTTCTTTGTCAAAGTCGCAAAATCATCCCTTCCCCTCCCTGTCGCCCAGCATGTTCAGTGTTAAACATGACTGGCACTAAACTATCGAACATCTTGAATAATATTCAGCAATTAGGAGAAGGGGAAAGGGGAAGAGGAATGTGTCGGTGTCAGAGATGAGTGCCGGTGTCGGAAATGGGCAGTGGAGCCTGAAGGAGTCGGGCATATACTAATGACGGATATGCCAACAAGAATGTGATGGGGTATGAAAGGGGAATGATAGGATAGGCCGATGAGAGCATGGGAAGAAGAAAAAAAAAGAGTATAAGGTACGTTGTGGGGATAATCTTGTCATAAAAAAAAAAGAAAATATTTCCCTTGGGAAGCATGCTATACTCATCATTTTTGGGTTATGAATAAAATTTCCTAAAAGAGCCCAATTAACGAGTGTTTATGCATGTTAGGATCCATTCACACTTTGAGCTGTGACAAAGACGAATGGAGGTTGCCGCAATAGAGTGACTATGATCGCTCTACGGATATATGAAAATTTTATATGCACATCGTGTATGCAGAAAGAGGCAATAGCAAGCGCAATGAGATGGGGCTCTGCTGACATCATGCTGATATGACATACATCGCTACATACAAGGGTTGTATGTATAACATGTTTGGATGTTGTGCAAATGTTACGCTTTTGTTTATTTTTGCACACGCCAGATCTCTTTAAATAAACCTACTATAATCTCTTTTTTTTTTTAATAACTTGACCATATGAACTATGCTCCGCCAGCTTTCAATCGTCAAACTTAATTTTTATACCAAAAAATATTCTTATCCTAGTCAGGATAAGCAGTCTTAAGAAAACTTTTTTAGCCTCTATAGGAAGGGTGGTTTCAGGATAAATGTTAAACTTTGATGGCTGGAAGCTGATGAGGGGGGTGACATGCAGGCAAGGCATAGATCAAGGGGACAATTTGAAATAAAAAAATTACTTGAGGGGTTAATGTGAAATTAGGTGTACAATTTGTCCTCTTTTCTTGGGTAATTTTGTTATGATGCTGAACTAAAGGTGGCAATGAGTCTGGTTCAAGTCGGATCATATCCTATCCATTCATGTAAAGGAGGGTCCAAACCCAACCCATACCCATTCAAATAGGTGAGAGTTCATACACTGAATTTGGATTATTGTTTCCACTTTGTTTCGGGTATTGATTTGGTATAATTTTTGCCCTTTTTATTATTAAGTTATCCAAATATTATTGCTTAACAAAATTAGCTCAACTACAGTACAGAGTTGAGGTGCTTTTTTGGTTCCCTATTATATTGTTGGATGCAGGCCTTAATATTTTGGTGAAGATCTCCCAGGGACTTCTAGTGCCACTCCCTATTATAGGAGCTCTTAGATGCCACATACACAAAGTAGGGAGTGGGTAGTGAAGAGCACTCCAACGGACTCCCTAAACTGCTCCCTCTATACATGCCAAAAGTACAAAAAAAGAAAACTCATCTCCTTTCCATGAACCAAGAGTCCATTGAGGGTCGTCCGATGTTTACCGTGTAATGCATCTTCTGTCGGTGAGTAATCACTACCATATAAATTTCAGAGTTACTGTAGCAACTATGCATATGCGTTCACAAACGTTCGTTAACCCAGCCCCGATCGTGATCCGCTCACAGCGCTGCAAACGTCTTTCAAAGTAGCTTTCGCACGACACTCCGTGTGGATGTCGCTTTCCGCGCTAACACCGGCCGAAGGCCCACAAATAGCGAGAGGAGCTCGCCCGCTGCATCTGACGAGCCCCCCTCGGAGAATTATTCTAGAGAGTCTCTTCGTAGGTCGTTGTAGATGATTTTTAGGGTGGCCCGCAAGCTACTACAGCGAGACCGTTGGTGATGCTCTTCGCTTCAAGTACGAGTAATTAGTCTTTAATGACCTTAGCAACTCAAACACGAGATTAGGTAGGTAGAACAAATTTTATCATTCTTTTTTAGACTGTAGACTTAAATAAAAATAATAGAATTCATCGAGGGGAATGCTAAAATGAAAGTTTGGCATCCAAGAGTTTGAAGCTCGAGAGAGAGACAAAGAGAAGTAAACTAAGGGAAGATATCGTTCTTCAACAAAAAAAAAAAAAAAGATATCCGTAAAATATAGGGCAAATCGTGCATCACACATCATCAAACATGAAAAATACAGAGTCCTTGATGTTCGGATATCACACATATATAAGGTAGGCAATTCCCTGGCAGATTGGCTCGCTGGTTTGATCAGGCCTCCAGGTCAGTTCATCTCTGGCAATCTGAATATCCTGCTGAAGTGATGCAGCGGGCTCAGCACGATCACAGTCCTTGTTGCTATACGCGCTGGATGTCTGAACGTTGATGTAATCTTTCGACATTATAGTGCAATAAGGTTACCAAAAAAAAATACAGAGCCCTTGTGACAGGCGTGTTCACGCGGGTCCCACAAACCAAGCATTAGCCCTACCAAAGTTGTTACTCATCGAAAAAGACCGTCTAAATTAATAAGAGCAATTATATTCAGCCATCCGGATGAGGTTATCATTTTGACGTGGTACCTGACTAGAACCGTTTCTTTGCCTGATCACCATTTGGAACTGGGTGGAACCGACGGCTACGAAAAGGATTTTTTGCTAAATTAATGGCCCGAGTTTCTATGGAGGATTGCCAGCCAGCTGGAAGGACTAATATTTCTTTAAGACGGTTACGGATTGGGTGGAACCATGATAAAGTTTTCACATATTTTATGACCTATTTTCATAAATATAAGATTATAGCAGATTAAGATTGTTCATCATATTATAAATATTGATTTAGTGTTAACGACTTCTCATTAATCTACCATCTCATTATAATTCAGATGGTAAGGCGCATGCAATCTGTGGTCAAAGGTTCAAATAAGTGCTACCATGTGAGTGCCCCATTTGGAATAGCATCTCATCTCTCTAAATTACTATCTTCACAATATTTTATCACTATAATATCCTCTCTATAACATTATCTTTCTATAATATTCTCTATATATTCTTTCTCCATTCAATGCTCTCTATAATATTTTTTCTCTACAACGTTATGTCCGTACAATATCTTCTTTTTTCAACATAATTTATAAGACTCTCTCTGTAATATTCTCTCTACAACATTTCCTCTCAATCATTCTCCCTCTAAAACATATATTTTATGCTGAGATGGTCATATCTCACACGGGTTATTCCCACATCAGTAATGGGAGCGGATGATGGACTATTTATATACCAACCTTGGATCTCCCCTTACAAGTCGGTTTTGTGAGGAGGCGGGTATCCAAGGGTCTGGGTTAGTCACATGTTATCAGAGCCAGACCCGCTTCAAGAGCTTCTCCCGATAGTGCCCTTATCACGTGTGTCCCGTGTGAGGGGGGGTGTTAAGATGGTCATGTATGCCTCACACGGGTTAGTCTCACATCGGTAATGGAAGCGGGTGATAAACTACTTATATACCCACCTTGGTGTTGCCTCGGATTTCAAGGAGGGATCGAGCCGAGTTGTGACTAACCTAGACCCTTGGATACCCGCCTTCTCACAAAACCAGCTTGTAAGGAGAGATCCAAGGTTGGTATATAAACAACCCATCACCCGCTCCCATTACCGATGTGGGACTAACCCATTTGAGGCATGACCATCTCAACACCCCTCCTCACGTAGGACAAGTGTGGCAAGGGCACAATTAGGAGAAACTCCCGGAGCGGATCTAGCTCTGATATCATGTGAAGAACTCAGGCCCTTGGATACCCACCTCACAAAACCGGCTTATAAGGGGAGGTCCAAGACAGGTATATATATATATATATATATATATATATATATATATATATATATATATATATATATATATATATATATATATATATATATATATATATATATATATATATATATATATATATATATATATATATATATATATATAGAGAGAGAGAGAGAGAGAGAGAGAGAGAATACGGGATATGAGCTGACAGCCTATTTTGACAATTTGAGCTGTCAGCTCATAACCATCCGATTCAAATAAACAACTGTTCATTATTTTTTTTTAAAACCTAGCTGTAATACACTGTAACCCACCCTCACTCTCGCCCCCCCCCCCCTCTCTCTCTCTCTCTCTCTCTCTCTCTCTCTCTCTCTCTCTCTCGCTGAAACCCAGAGCACCGGCGATGGATCGCCGGTGCCCCGACCACCGACGCCGAACGCAGCCAAACTCGCCGACAATGGACCGCAGCAGCCCCGACCACCACCCTTCACCTCCGGCCCGATCCCAGTTATCGCAGGAGCCCGTCCACCACCCTCCACCTCTGGTAGCCTCCTTCCCCTCAGGCGCCGATCGCAGCCCCGATCTCTCCCCCTCCGGCGCCGGAGGGGGAGAGATCGGGGCTGCAATCGGCGCCGGAGGGGAAGGAGGCTGCGATCGACACCGAAGGGGGGCAAGGCTGCTGGAGCACCAGTGGTCGGGGCTGCTGACCATCGCTAGTGGTCGGGAGAGGAGATCGGGGCTGCGATCGTCGGAGTTTCAGTGCGCCGGAGGGGCTAAGGGTGGCCGCTAGAAGGGGCCGCCAGGTCGGGGTTTCAGCACGCGTGTCGGAGGTCTGGAGGGGGGCGCCGGGGTCGGGGTGGTTGCCGGAGAGGGTCGCCGGAGTCTGGGTGGCTGCCAGAGGGGATGAGGGTCGCCGTTGGAGGGGGTCACCGGGGTCGGGGCTATCACGAGAGTGAAAGAGAGAGAAAAAGAGATGGGGGGGGGGGGAGGATAAGGGTTTATGTTTTTTTTAAAAAAATCGGACGGGTGGGTTACAGTGTGTTACAGCTAGGTTTTTTAAAAAAATAATGAACGGCTGTTGATTTGAATCGGATGGTTATGAGCTGACAGCTCAAATTGTCAAATAGGCTGTCAGCTCATACCTCGTATTCTCTCTCTCTCTCTCTCTCTCTCTCTATATATATATATATATATATATATATATATATATATATATATATATATATATATATATATATATATATATATATATATATATATATATATATATATATATATATATATATATATATATATATATATATATATATATATATATATATATATATATATATATATATATATAGGGTCGGGATCCAGAAACACGCTACTTTGCCACAAAGTTAGACACGCATCATCCAAAACCCTAGATAGAGGTTTTAGAATTTGTTGATTTTTTGTAAGGATGATCAACTACCCTTAGATAGCCCATCCATAAAAAATCAGCACATTCTAAACCCTTTAGGTGCATCAAATCTAAAGAGCTTTATCGACCGTTCATTTTAACCATTAAATTGAAGGGAATATTTGATTAGTCTATAGGTTTTAGAATGTGCTGATTTTTTGCTGATGTGCTATCTAAGGCAAGGTTATAATCCTCACAAAAAATCAATAAATTTTGAAACCTCTATCTAGGATTTTGGAGATGCGTGTCTAACTTTGTGGCAAAATAGCGTATTTCTGGATCCCAACCCATATATATATATATATATATATATATATATATATATATATATATATATATATATATATATATATATATATATATATATATATATATATATGGAGGAATGGGATGCTGCCTATCAAAGCAGCGTTGTTGCTGCTTTGAGACATTGTTTGACCATCCTAGAAGTTTTGGAATTTGATGAAATTTGGTGAGGGTGTTGTCTAGGGTAAGATGATCATCCTCACAAATTTTCATCAAATTCCAAAACTTCTAAGAGGGTCAAATGGTCGAAGCAAAATGCTGCAGATTTTAACGGCGACTGCAGACGACTGATTTTGCTTCGACCATTTGAACCCCCTAGAAGTTTTGGAATTTGATGAAAATTTGTGAGGATGATCATCTTACCCTAGACAACACCCTCACCAAATTTCATCAAATTCCAAAACTTCTAGGATGGTCAAACAATATCTCAAAGCAGCAAAAAATGCTGCTTTGATAGACAGCATCCCATATATATATATATATATATATATATATATATATATATATATATATATATATATATATATATATATATATATATATATATATATATATATATATATATATATATATATATATATATATATATATATATATATATATATATATATGGGGAGAGATACTCTTACTCATGACCTCTTACTCATATAGTTACCTATGATCTGGATCGTCCATTAGATCCCGAAACGGTTCGGATTAGATGGGGAGTTAAAGCAATGGTGTCCGCATTAAATGCCAGTATTAAAAGCCCTATTAAAATCCCGCATTTAATGTGGATACCATTGCTTTAACTCCCCATCTAATCCGAACCGTACGTCGGGATATGGACGGCCCGGATCATAGGTAACTATATGAGTAAGAGGCCATGAGTAAGAGTATCCCTCCCATTACCAATTTATATATATATATATATATATATATATATATATATATATATATATATATATATATATATATATATATATATATATATATATATATATATATATATATATATATATATATATATATATATATATAAAAGTAGCTCATCATCCGCTCTCATTACCAATGTGGGACTAACCCGTGTGAGGCATGACCATCTCAACACTTTCCCTATAGCTTTCTCTCTAAGACGGTCTCTCTCGACAATGTCCTCCCTATGACATTCGATTTCTATAATTTCAAATTTCTTTTAACATTGCCTCTTTATAACATATTTTCTCTATAATATAAACTCTCTATTTAACACTCTATATGACATTCCCTATAACATTCTAGCCTATAACATTTCTAGAGCATTCTCTATGCATCCTTGTCATTGAAACATTTTCTCTTTTAATAAGTCTTTCTATAACATTCTCTCTTTAGTAATTTCTCTCCTTACCACATTCTCCCTACATTCTCTCTAAACCATTCTTTTTTTACAAAATTCTAAAGCATTTTGTCCACACCTTTCTCTCTTTACAACTTTCTCTAAAACATATTTTCTCTTTCTACAATATTCTCTCTATATTAGTCTCTCTAAATACCATTCTCTCTACATCACGAGAGTGAAATAGAGAGAGAAAGAGACGAGGGGGGGGGGGGAGGATAAGGGTTTCTGTTTTTTTTTAAAAAAATCGGACAGGTGGGTTACAGTGTATTACAGCTAGGTTTTTTTAAAAAATAATGAACGGCTGTTGATTTGAATCGGATGGTTATGAGCTGACAGCTCAAATTATCAAATAGGCTGTCAGCTCATACCCCGTATATTCTCTCTCTCTCTCTCTCTCTCTCTCTCTCTCTCTCTCTCTATATATATATATATATATATATATATATATATATATATATATATATATATATATATATATATATATATATATATATATATATATAGAGAGAGAGAGAGAGAGAGAGAGAAGTGTTATGGTGCGGCATGCGGTGCGATGCACTGCTGCGTGCATGTGATGCACGCAGCGCATGCATCAGACGGCTGCGGTGCGATGCACTACTTGGGGGAGGGATACTCTTACTCATGGCCTCTTACAAGCATTGCTTACTAATGATCCCAGCCATCAGATCGGATCTGATGGATGGCTGGGATCAATTCCCTCTCTCTCTCTCTCCCAAGTAAAACCCAGCCCGACCCCCCTCCCCCTCCGGCTCCGGCGGCCCCTTCCGACCCCGCCCTTCCCCTCCGGCTCCCTCCCGTCCGTCGAGCTCCGGCCCCGACCCCCCCGCCGGCTCCCTTCCGTCTGTCGAGCTCCGGCCCCGACCCCATCGAGCTCCGGCCCCCTACCGTCCGGCGCAGCGCCCCGACCCCGATCCCCCGCCGGTGCAGCAGCCCAATCCGCCACCGGCACAGCACCCCGACCCCCTGCCGGCGCTGAAATAAGGCCCCCCCCCCCCCCCCCCCCCCCGTCGATGTCGGGCTGCCAGAGGGGGGGTCGGGGGGCTGCCGGAGCCGGAGGGGAAGGGGTCGGGGTCGGGGTCGATGGGGATGGGGGTCGGGGGTGCTGCAGTTGTGTGTGTGTGTGTGTGTGTGTGTGTGTGAGAGAGAGAGAGAGAGGGGGGGGGAGGTTTAATCGGATCCATCCGTTTCGGAACGGACGATCCGGATCATTAGTAAGAGTTCACTTGTAGGAACTCATGAGTAAGAGTATCCCTTATATATATATATATATATATATATATATATATATATATATATATATATATATATATATATATATATATATATATATATATATATATATATATATGGGGAGGGATACTCTTACTTATGGCCTCTTACTCATATAGTTACCTATGATCCGGGCCGTCCATTAGATCCCGACGTACGGTTCGGATTAGATGGGGAGTTAAAGCAATAGTGTCTGCATTAAATGCCGGTATTAAAAGCCCGTAGCGTGCGGCCTTAACGTACGGCACCCCCCTTCCGGGGTATTTTCGAATTTTTTTTTTTTTGGGGATTGATCACCTACCCTTGGATTGGACACACAAAAAATTTCAACCCGATCCAAGACCTGTACGCCGTCCAAATGTGTTGATCAAAATGGCAAAAAAAATGAACGACCGATAAAAGATCAACACATTTGGACGGCCTACAAGTCTTGGATTGGACTGAAATTTTTTGTGTGTCCAATCCAAGGGTGGATGATCAATCCCCAAAAAAAAAATTCGAAAATACCACCGAAGGGGGTTGCCGCACGTTAGCCGGCCACAATGTATCACTATTATATATATATATATATATATATATATATATATATATATATATATATATATATATATATATATATATATATATATATATATATATATATATATATATATATATATATATATATATATATATATATATATATATATATATATAAGTAGCTCATCAACCGCTCTCATTACCAATGTGGGACTAACCCGTGTGAGGCATGACCATCTCAACACTTTCCCTATAGCTTTCTCTTTAAGACGGTCTCTCTCGACAATGTCCTCCCTATGACATTCGATCTCTATAATTTCAAATTTCTTTTAACATTGCCTCTTTATAACATATTTTCTCTATAATATAATCTCTCTATTTAACACTCTCTATATGACATTCCCTACAACATTCTAGCCTATAACATTTCTAGAGCATTCTCTGTGTATCCTTTTCATTGAAACATTTTCTCTTTTAATAAGTCTTTCTATAACATTCTCTCTTTAGTAATTTCTCTCCTTACCACATTCTCCCTACATTCTCTCTAAAACATTCTTTTTTTACAAAATTCTAGAGCATTTTGTCCACACTTTTCTCTCTTTAAAACTTTCTCTATGTTAGGAGATGACGGCTAGGGTTAGGAGAGGAATAGAATGCTCTCTATTGAGGGACTCAAGCCCAATATATATGTACATGTATGACCTACAACCCAACCCGACTGTACTTGTAACCCGACCCATCTCTATACATTAACACTTCCCCTCAAACTCACGGTGGATCATGAACCGAGAGTTTGCCGATAAAGTGCCGGAAGCGAGCAATCGTAAGGGGCTTCGTCAGAAAATCAGCAGTCTGCTCCGATGATGGAATGAATGGCAAGGAGATGGTGTGGTCGAGAAACTCCTGGCGAATATAATGACAATCAACCTCAATATGTTTTGTTCGCTCGTGGAAGACCGGGTTGCTAGCAATCTGAATAGCACTCCGGTTGTCACAGAAGAAAGGCGTGGGCCCGGATATCACAACTCCCAAGTCGAGCAGAAGGCGGCGAAGCCAGACAATCTCTGCGGTGGTGGAAGCCATAGCCCTGTATTCGGCTTCGGTGCTGGAGTGAGCAACAGACTCCTGTTTCTTGCTGCGCCACGAAATAAGTGAATCACCAAGAAACACACAGTATCCTGTAGTAGAGCGGCGAGTAGCTACATCTCCTGCCCAATCTGCATCGGAGTAGGCACGCAGCACCAACGGAGAGGTGGAGGGAAACAGTAGTGAACGGGTGACGGTGCCTCGGAGGTAGCGGATAATCCGAAGGACAGCTACATAATGAACTGAACGTGGAGCCTGAACAAACTGACTGACAATGCCAACAGCATGGGCAATGTCTGGCCGGGTCATAGTGAGGTAGACGAGCATCCCAACCAGCCTCTGATAGCGAGAGACATTCTGGAGCGGCTCACCATCTGTAGCTAGAAGTTTCAAATTGAGTTCCATGGGTGTGTCAGCAGTACGAGAGTCAGTAAGAGCAGCATCAGCAAAGATGTTTGAGATGTACTTTTGCTGGGAGACCAATAGACCACAAGCTGACCGGGCAATCTCGAGGCCCAAAAAGTAGCGAAGAGAGTCCAGATCTTTCATCTCAAACTGACTCTAGAGGTGACGCTGAAGGGATGCTATGGTGGCACTGTCATCCCCGGTGATGATCATATCATCCACATAGAGAAGAAGAACTGCAATACCCTGACTGGAGGAGCGAGTGAACAAGGCATAGTCGGAGTGGCGCTCAACAAACCCGGCGGCCAGGACTGCACTGCGGAATCGCTCAAACCAAGCACAAGGGGCCTGCTTGAGCCCATAGATGGCTCGGCGCAAATGACACACGTGCCCTGGAGGAACTGAAACGCCCGGAGGAGGAGCCATGTAGACTTCCTCGGAGAGGTCACCGTGGAGGAATGCATTGGTGGCATCCATCTGATGGAGAGGCCACCATCGAGCAGCTGCCACAGCTAAGAGGGTGCGCACAGTAGTCATCCGAGCAACCGGAGCAAACGTCTCCTCGTAATCAATCCCATACTCCTGGGAGAAGCCACGAGCAACAAGGCGGGCCTTGTGCTGCTCAATGGATCCGTCAGGATGAGTCTTGACCTTGAAGATCCACTTGCAGCTAACAGGCACCACGCCTGAGGGACAAGGCACCAAATCCCATGTCTGGGTCCGCTGAAAAGCCTCAAGCTCTACTGACATGGCCTGCCGCCACTCTGGGTGTAAAGCTGCCTCACGGTACGACTGGGGCTCCCGGTGGGTGTGAAGTACGGTAAGAAAAGCCTGATAAGCTGGAGAATAGGATACAATGGCAGAGTAGCCAGAGGAGTCAGGAGAGTCAGAGGTAAAGACAGAGTAGCCAAACCTGTCCGGAGAGTAGTCATATCTGTCAGGAGGATGATGTTCGCACGCTGGGTAGCGCCGAACAGGAGCAGGATCCACGACCGAGGAGGAGGGGGGCAGCAGCATCAGTAGAGGGAGTACTTGTGTGAACCGACTCTGGAGGAGGAGCTGCAGATCGACGAACATAGACATGAGTAACAGGTGGTGGTGGAGGCGGCGAGGGAGACGGAGGAGGTGGTGGTGGTAGTGGCGGGGAAGATGGAGATGGAGTAGGCGTGGGTGGAGCAACAGAAAACGGGGGTAGAACGGGGATGTGAAGAGGTGATGAAGGCGAGGAGGGTGACACAGGAGGCAAGGAAAGATCTCGAGACTCAGGGGAAAAGTACGGGACATCCTCAACAAAGGAAACATGACGGGAGACACGGATCCGGCGAGCCAAGGGATCGTAACAACGATACCCCTTGTGCTCCCGACTGAGCCCCAAGTGAACACACCTAACAGACCTCGCAGAGAGTTTGGTGCGCTCATGGGGAGGAAGAAGAACGAAGCACGTGCAGCCAAACGTGCGAAGAAGAGAGTAGTCAGGTGGGCTGGAGTGGAGACGCTCATATGGGGTGACACCGGACAGAGCAGATGACGGAGTGATATTGATGAGGTGGATAGCCGTCATGATAGCTTCAGCCCAGTAAGAGTGAGGAACAGACGCAGAGAGAAGCAAGGCTCGTGCGGTCTCAAGGACATGACGATGCTTGCGTTCGGCAACGCCGTTCTGCTCATGGGTGTGGGGACAGGACTGCTGGTGAAGAGTGCCGTGAGATTGAAGAATCTCACGCATCTCAGAGGAGAGATACTCCTTGGCACAATCAGACCGAAAGGTCTTGATGTGCCGACCAAACTGAGTGTGTATCATAGTGGTGAATCTCCTAAAGATGTGAGGGACTTCAGACCGATGACGCATAAGATAAACCCAGGTGCACCTAGAGTAGTCTTCGATAAAACACACATAGTACATGTAACCCGAAATGAATGCAACAGGTGCAGGACCCCAAATGTCCGAATGTACTAAATCAAATAAAGCATCAGATTGGGAAGCACTAGCAGAGAATGGAAGAGCTAGATGCTTTGCCAGTCGACAACCCGTACAAACAGAGAGAGGGGAGAAGGACGCTCGACCCAAAGCGCCCGAACGGAATACGCTTTTGAGTCGATCACTCGATATATGACCTAACCTTCTGTGCCACAGGTCGGCATCAGAGGTAACAGACATGACAGACGCAACAGGAATGGAAGACACATGTAGATGGTCCAGCTGGTAAAGTCCTCCTGCTCTACGGCCCAGCCCAACCCTCTGACCCGTCTGCGAATCCTACACAACACAAACAGAAGCGGTGAAGGTGACAGTCAGGCCAGAGTCGCAAAGAGAACTGATAAAGATCAGATTAATGTTATGACGGGGGGCATGATGGACATGGGGTAGGGTCAGGCGACCACAAGGGTCAGAGGTAGTAGTGACGGACCCACATTGCGGAATAGGGACGAGAGTCCCATCCACAGTGCGAACCTCCTGGTGGGTGGTAGTGGGAGAACAGTCAGTGAAGACAGTGGAGTCAAAGGTGAGGTGACAGGAGGCACCCGAGTCGAAGATCCATGGAGCAGTAATACCCGGAGTGGCAGAGAGACTGTGAGCTGTCAAAGAGCTGGTGGAGGCGAGGTACCGAAGCAGTAACTCCTCAAAGCACTGGAGGCGGTCGGAGTAAGACCGAGACTGAGCAGAAGTACCCGGAGTGGCAGAGAGACTATGATCTATCGAAGAGCTGGTGGAGGTGAGGTATCGCAATAGTAACTCCTCAAAGCGCTGGAGGCGGTCGGAGTAAGACCGAGACGGAGCAAGAGTAGTGGCAGGCGGTGCTGGAGTAGGGAGATCAGCAGCAACAGTCTCACCATCATGGCGGAGGAGACCCGGACGACGTCCATAGTCGACTGACGTGGTGGAGGGACGTGGTCCGAGAATACCATCAAAACGAGGAGACGAAGGGACTCGATGATCAGCGACGGTGTGCAGGCAGTATGGGAGCCGAGAGATGCTGTAGGAAGCCATATCCCTGAAGTACGAGGACGAGCCATCACAACGAAGGTCTGAGGCAGTCCGTACAGAGGAGACTGGCAGTTCTGGACAGAGGAGAAGGGGGGGCGGTGGGGCTTCAGGGGGTGCAGGAGAGGGTGGGGGTGCAGGGAAGGGTGAAGGTGGGGGCCGGCGGGGTGCAGAGGAGGAGTCGGGGAGGCCGGGCGGGCGGAAGGGTGGTGCAGGGGGGCCGGACGACGGAGTGGAGGTGAGGGGAGGGGTCGGGGGGTCCTTGCGGGCGGAGGAGAGAGGCCAGGGGGGCGGATGGGCTGAGGGAAGGGGTGGGAGGGCCGGTCGGGTGGAAGAAGGGGGGTCGGGAGGGGGGGAGGAAGGGGGCCGGGGGGGTGTCGGGCGGAGGAGGGGGCTGGGCGGGTGGAAGAAGGGGACCGGGGGGGTGGGCGGGTGGAGAAGGGGGTTGGGCAGGTGGAGGAGGGGGCCGGGGGACTGTCGGGCTGCGGAAGGGGGGCCGGGCGGGTGGAGAAGGGGGGCCGGGCGGGGTTTTGGGCAGGTGGAGGAGGGGGGGTCGAGCGGGTGAGGAGGAGGGGCGCGGGGGGGGGGGGGCTGATCGGGTGAAGGAAGGAGGGGGGCCGATCGGGTGAAGGGAGGCCGGAGGGGAGGTGCTGCCGGAGGGTGAAGACTGTCGTCGTCGTCGCCGTGCGGGAGAACCCTAGAGCTCTGATACCATGTTAGGAGATGACGGCTAGGGTTTGGAGAGGAATAGAATGCTCTCTATTGAGTGACTCAAGCCCAATATATATGTACATGTATGACCATACAACCCGACCCGATTGTACATGTAACCCGACCCATCTCTATACATTAACACTCTAAAACATATTTTCTCTTTCTACAATATTCTCTTTATATTAGTCTCTCTAAATACCATTCTCTACATCTTTTTCTCTCTACAACATATTTCTTATCTATAACTTTCTCTTGGCAATATCTTCTCTCTGCAATATATATTCGAAGGATGGTTATACCAAGGTTTGTAGTTTCGATTTCGGTTCACCCACCGAGGATCGATTTCGGAGTTTCGGATCGGAGTTTCAATGGTTCTGATTTTGTTTTTAAATTTAAAATAATTATAAAATATAAAAATAATATAAAACAATTACATCGATACCCACTTCATAGTGGTCTTGTTTTCAAAAGAGCGTGGCTTTTGCTTTACCCCGAATTTTTATCAAAAAGTTGAAAAATCGTGATTCTGAACTTTGACCAAGTCTGGAGGACAAAAGAGTTCTTGTGAAAGAATTTTTTTATAGATTCAAAATATTTTATCGAACTTTGGGTTTTTAAGTTGATCTTATACTTCTAGATTTCTGATATTTTTTCCGTTCCAAAATACTGTGATTTTTTTTTCACCGAATTTTCTTTTTTAGCCAAAAGCTGTAAAGTCTGATTTTATATAGGAACTGAAAAATTACATTTTGATTCCTTTAGATTTTGATTGTTCTAATATTTTTATTAAATCCAAATGGAAAGTATTTGCTTATTTATATAAAATAACTTAAAAT
>CANTAL010002011.1:0-5000 GCA_947650365.1 Chamaelirium japonicum
AAATGAATGAAACCTTTGACAAAAATATTTCAAAAAAAAAAAGATTCAACTAATATTATCAACCAATGAAAATGTTAAAATGGTTCGTTATTAGACCATGTATTTGATGAATCAAATACATCATTATTGTATACTCTTTGATATATATGGCGCAACCCAATCCTTCTTTTGCAAATTTATAATTTTTAATTGATCCCCCTCTTATTATTAATTTAAGAAATACTAAGAAAAATTCCCCCTTGACAGTGATATATGTTGTATATGTAAATCCTAGATGTGAAAATAGGCATAATTCATCCATGAAAAGGTATAAAACAAAAAATCGACGGAAATTTATATAAAAAAATAAAGAACAATGGCCGGCGAGATAGAACATAAATCGAGTCCGGGCTCGAATTCTCATAGATAATATGGATATGGATGGTATCTTCGATAATGATAGAAAAATGAAACACACTTACTCACGATTCTTATTCATTTACTTGATATTTAAAAAAAGGGGGGGATTGGTTGAACTTGAAAATTTACTCATTCAATGAGTAAACGATTGAATTGGATTCGGTTTGGCGGTACCAACTAAATCAAATGCTAACTCCATTTATTTCTTATTGAATTAACCGATCGGCTTGCTATCGGACATTTATTTTTGATTTGGTACTATATACAATACAAATATACAAATACAAAATTTTGACATATTTCACTTTATTATGATTATGAGAATCAATCCTACTACTTCTGGTCCTGCGGTTTCTACGCTTGAAGAAAAAAACCTAGGGCGTATCGCTCAAATTATTGGCCCGGTACTCGATGTCGTTTTTACCCCGGGGAAGATGCCTAATATTTATAACGCTTTGGTAGTTAAGGGTCGAGATACTGTCGGTCAGCAAATGAATGTTACTTGTGAGGTACAGCAATTATTAGGAAATAATCGAGTTAGAGCTGTCGCTATGAGTGCTACAGACGGTCTGACGAGAGGGATGGAAGTGATTGACACGGGAGCTCCTCTAAGCGTTCCAGTCGGCGGAGCTACTCTCGGACGAATTTTCAACGTTCTTGGAGAGCCTGTTGATGATTTAGGCCCTGTAGATACTCGCACAACATCTCCTATTCATAGATCTGCGCCTGCCTTTATACAGTTAGATACGAAATTATCAATCTTTGAAACAGGAATTAAAGTAGTGGATCTTTTAGCTCCCTATCGTCGTGGAGGAAAAATCGGGTTATTTGGGGGAGCTGGAGTAGGTAAAACAGTACTCATCATGGAATTGATCAATAACATTGCCAAAGCTCATGGAGGCGTATCCGTATTTGGCGGAGTAGGTGAACGTACTCGTGAAGGAAATGATCTCTACATGGAAATGAAAGAATCCGGAGTGATTAATGAAAAAAATATTGCAGAATCAAAAGTAGCTCTAGTCTATGGTCAAATGAATGAACCGCCGGGAGCTCGTATGAGAGTTGGTTTGACTGCCCTAACCATGGCAGAATATTTCCGGGATGTTAATGAGCAAGACGTGCTTCTATTCATCGACAATATCTTTCGTTTCGTCCAAGCAGGATCAGAAGTATCCGCCTTATTGGGGAGAATGCCTTCCGCAGTGGGTTATCAACCTACCCTTAGTACAGAAATGGGTTCTTTGCAAGAAAGAATTACTTCTACCAAAGAGGGATCTATAACTTCGATCCAAGCAGTTTATGTACCTGCGGATGATTTAACCGACCCTGCCCCTGCCACGACATTTGCACATTTAGATGCTACTACCGTATTATCAAGGGGATTGGCCGCCAAAGGTATTTATCCAGCGGTAGATCCTTTAGATTCTACGTCAACTATGCTACAACCCCGGATCGTTGGCGAGGAACATTATGAAACTGCGCAAAGAGTTAAGCAAACTTCACAACGTTACAAAGAGCTTCAGGACATTATAGCTATTCTTGGGTTGGACGAATTATCCGAGGAGGATCGTTTAACTGTAGCAAGAGCACGAAAAATTGAGCGTTTCTTATCACAACCCTTCTTCGTGGCAGAAGTATTTACTGGTTCTCCAGGAAAATATGTTGGTCTCGCAGAAACAATTAGGGGGTTTCGACTGATCCTTTCCGGAGAATTAGACGGTCTTCCCGAGCAGGCCTTTTATTTGGTGGGTAACATCGATGAAGCTACCGCGAAAGCTATGAACTTAGAAGTGGAGAGCAAATGGAAGAAATGACCTTAAATCTTTGTGTACTGACTCCTAATCGAATTATTTGGGATTCAGAAGTGAAAGAAATCATTTTATCTACTAATAGTGGCCAAATTGGCGTATTACCAAACCACGCGCCTATTGCCACGGCTGTAGATATAGGTCTTTTGAGAATACGCCTCAACGACCAATGGTTAACGGTGGCTCTAATGGGTGGTTTCGCTAGAATAGGTAATAATGAGATCACTATTTTAGGAAATGATGCGGAGATGAGTACTGACATTAATCCACAAGAAGCTCAAAAAACTCTTGAAATAGCTGAAGCTAACTTAAGTAGAGTCGAGGGTAAGAAACAAGCAATTGAGGCGAATCTAGCTCTCAGACGGGCTAGGACACGAGTAGAGGCTATTAATGCTATTTCCTACTAGTAAATACATCAAAATAATCAAAAGAACTTTTTTAGAAGTAGAAGTTCTTTATTATAAATTATAATTATACACCACATTTTTATTCCACTAATTGAACACAATCAAGTCTAATCTGATACAACAAAAATAAAGAAGATGGGTAGAAAAACTTATTAGATACCGTTGACTCCGGTATTTAATAAGTTCTACCTACTATTGGATTTGAACCAATGACTTCCGCCGTATGAAAGCAATACTCTAACCACTGAGTTAAGTAGGTCACGTATCACCGGCCCATCACTTCGGGAATTATAGATGGAATAATATTTCTAAGCAATACGAATCCATTAACAGTAAACAGATCAAAGAACTCTCATGTGGGATCACGGAATATCCATTCCATCTTGACAAAAAATTATCTAGATGTTAATATATCTATGACAAGGGCTATAGCTCAGTTAGGTAGAGCACCTCGTTTACACGTGCGCCAACGCTTTTCAAGGGAGCCAATTATGCAATGAACATAATTCATCTTATTGAGAAATTGATGTCTTACTCCATAGATTCGAGGGAACAAGAGAACAATAGCCTGACAAATATTTGGTTCGGCACGATTCAAGTGCGAATGCAGGTGCCAAATAGAACCCGCCATCGATTTGGTAGTTGATAAGGTTAATAGCCAGTCCATTCAATGCCAGGCATAATGAGTATAAGGGCCTCAAAATAACCTCTTTTCGTTCTATGAACTTTAAGGTGTATGAAGTCTCATATTTGACTCTTGCTGCGGAGCGGTGGAGACTCCATTTAACTTAAGTTGATCTAGGCCGGAGGCAGACCTAAGTCAAGGTACCCCCTCTTTGAAACACTTTGGTATTGCTCCTGGATTAGAATATAAATAATGAATCAGAGCACATGGAGCCATCTCATTATCTTCTTATCTTCCTGTAAAGGAAAGACAAAATATGGTGAACTAACTGATCTTTCCATCAGTTAATGAAAGAGCCCAATGCAACAAAATGCATGTTGGGTCTTTGAAACAGTTTGAATCATTTTGATAATAAGAAGTTTGATCTGTTTTACCGAGAAGGTCTACGGTTCGAGTCCGTATAGCCCTAATACATTCTATTTTTGTATAGACATTCTATTTTAGTTTAGTATAGGTTTTATTTCCTCATTAGGTACTTGTTTATGGGCTGGCCTGGCCAATTTATTGGTCCATAGAAATGAAAGCATTACCACATGTTTATGTAAGTACATAGGAAGACAAAAATAAAAACAACAACAATGCATTTCAATAAATAAAAACGGTATTTGTCAAATCTCGGATAACATACCCATACTTCTTCATTCATTTTTGTGGATGAATTACATATAACTTTTTCCTCTTTATGTAATTTATGATTCCGTCGATTATACCACCCTGTGCTGTACTATCTTTCATTGCGTAGCGTAGGTTTGCTGTAAAACAAACCTTTTTTTTTTTTTATTCTGAGAGGGTCAGTGGGATAGTACAAGAAAAAAGTTTCTAATTTTTTGGTATAGAAAGATATGAATTGCTATATGTAAAGGTTCCTCACAACTCTGAATCAAATCCATTAAGAAAAATAGAAATTAAATTTAGGACAAGGAAAGGGGATAAAATATAATCGTTTGATGCATTAGATTATGTTTCTGTATTTGTTTTGTATCGAATTAATAGAAGCAATGATCTTCTACCTGAATTATTATTTTCTGAAAATAATAAATACTTTATTTTCAAATTGAAATAAAAAAAAAAATCTAAATGGGATTCTGTTGAATGAATCTTTAAACAAAACACGTCCCACATCAAACAAACTATAAATTATACGGTTTGACTTGATCAAAATAAGTTTTTGTTTCGCCTAAGAAGTTCCGGATGAATTGACAATTCCAATTCGAATGGAATAATTCAGCATATTCCACATTAATAATTAATAGGAGTACATTTATGTTTCTGCTTTACGAATATGATATTTTCTGGGTATTTCTGATAATATCAAGCGTTATTCCTATCTTAGCATTTGTAATTTCCGGAGTTTTAGCGCCTATTACTGAAGGACCGGAGAAGTTCTCTAGTTATGAATCAGGTATAGAACCCATGGGGGATGCTTGGTTACAATTCCGAATACGCTATTACATGTTTGCTCTAGTTTTTGTTGTTTTTGATGTTGAAACAGTCTTTCTTTATCCATGGGCAATGAGTTTCGATGTATTGGGTGTATCCGTATTTATAGAAGCTTTCATTTTCGTGCTTATCCCAATTGTTGGTTCAGTTTATGCATGGCGAAAAGGAGCATTAGAATGGTCTTAGCTGAATATTCAGACAATAAAAATAAAAAAGAAGGAAAAGATTACATTGAGACAGTTATGAATTTTATTGAGTTTC
>CANTAL010002011.1:10000-27500 GCA_947650365.1 Chamaelirium japonicum
TTACGTACCACAGTAATGTAATTAGGAATAGAGAATTTCTATCAAATAAAGGTCTTACTCTGGGACCTGGACTAATGTATCCATTGTTATTTGATTTGCTACATTGTGGTCGGTAACGTTGGTGAATCAACAGAAACGGAAAGAGAGGGATTCGAACCCTCGGTAAACAAAAAGCCTACATAGCAGTTCCAATGCTACGCCTTGAACCACTCGGCCATCTCTCCTACTCTTCTTATTATTAACCAGAACCCGAGTGAATAGCGAGTCATTCATATTATTGCAGTGCAGGTACGACCAATCCACGGTTTCATAGGAAAAAAAAAAATTCTTTTCAAATTTCATATTTCTCAACAACAATTTCTCTCATCAGTTAAGTTATCCCATGGATCTATTACTAGATCTATTAGTAATTCATGAATTGTCCCATGGATTTTTCTATTTCAATTGTATAACGTATACGCGTTATCAAAACAAAACGGATGGTTACTCTACTCTATTTTATCATGGAATAATAATTATAATTATTCCATTCTTTTTCCTACTTTTTTGATCATCACCAAATCAAAACTTCTCTAATTACCAGAATACGTAGTAAAATAAAGCCCTTTGGTATTCAAATAGTAATAGTTCCGTGCATCAGTATACTACTAAATTGGAATGAAATCCAATCTTATTCAAATATTTCATATCTCTCCTTATCAAAAAGCGAACAATTTGAGCGGACGGCCCACATTTTTTTAGAATTGAGTCTATTTTTATGATATTTCGTACTACTCTGTACAATTCCTTGTTTGTGGGATTATTTCCAAAAAGGGATAATGAGAAGAATTTATAGAATGGATTGCTAATTATGCCTAGATCTCGGATAAATGGAAATTTTATTGATAAGACCTTTTCAATTGTAGCTAATATCGTATTACGAATAATTCCGACAACTTCAGGGGAAAAAAAGGCATTTACCTATTACAGAGATGGTGCGATTTGATTATTTTTTTTTTTAGCCCTTAGTCTGAGAGAAAGAGACCCGATTCGGGCTAGAAAGAAACAAATTATTGAAATAAACCTACGCTTAGTGAAGGTGAAGTTTAGAGATAGAACAATTCCTTCTGTCGTGTATCCTCGATTGATGCAGCCTCAGATGCTTTAATTATTGATTTTAGTATTGAGCGAAAGGTTACACCTATACTATAGGTTCTGGTTTGTGGGTCAACCCTACTCCACTAGTACCAATAGGCCGCATAGGGGAAGAAGCACTACTCCTAGGAATCAACAACACGAAAACTTTGTTATAAATTTCCCCTTTCCTTATCGGTATCGGGACTAACAAGAATGGTTGGGACAACAAGCATCCATCTCGTTCGTACTTTTGATACCCATATAACCATCAAAGATCGTTGAAGTGACTAATTTCTGGAAATAGGGGGCGTTGAGGACAAATAAATCGTTGGAGTTACCATTTCCATCTAGCACTAATATGATTGGTGTTAAGAAAAAACAAACCCCTTTCGGGAAGGCTGGCTAGAGATTTCTTGTAAAAATACTAGTCCCTGTCAGTTCATAATGAGAATAGTGAAATTTGAATCCTATAGAATAGATTATTTCCTTTAGTACTTTATGCACAGGAGGGAGGAGCCGTATGAGATGAAAATCTCACATACGGTTCTGGAACGGAGATTCTTTGAATAGAATGAACGACCGTAACGGATGTTGGCTCAATCCGAAGGAAATTATGCGGAAGCTTTACAGAATTATTATGAAGCTACGCGCCCAGAAATTGATCCTTATGATCGAAGTTATATACTCTATAACATAGGCCTTATACACACAAGCAACGGAGAGCATACGAAGGCTTTGGAATATTATTTTTGGGCACTAGAACGAAACCCATTCTTACCACAAGCTTTTAATAATATGGCCGTGATCTGTCATTACGTGCGACTATCTCCACTATAGAAAGAAGGAAAAAAAGATCAAATCGGCTAGTAAATACTAGAAAAAAAGGGGCTTTCTACATATGCATCGTCCAAAGCAACGATTTTTATCAGCTGTAGCAAGGAAAGAGACTTCACAAGAACCAAAATATGAAGAAAGAGGTACGCCTATATACTCTATGGATAAAGGATCAAATTGATAGAAAAAGCGCCGTAAAGATCAATTAGCAAGCTATTGGGTCGATACAGTTAAGAACTGCTTACTTTACTTATGTCATGATATGAGATCAAAGTTCGGAATCAACTTATGTAATATAGTCGATCCACTAAGGTATTGAGCAGCGGTGTAGTACCAAATCCCAAAGATAGTAAGTTCTTTTTTCTTACGGAGGAAAGTCTTTTTCAACGATTCTATATAAATTTCATATATGAAATGAAACCGAGATAGTTACCTTTCAGAAAAATTCAAACGATATAGGGGGATATCTATTCTTCATTCTTCTGAAGGTGTGGGAGAAAAGATAAAACTGATTATTGATCAATATTAGATTAGAGTTTGAAACTTATGTAATTAACTTCTTCTGGTTAACCCAATAAAAAAGGGGATAGGTTTATTAAAAATCGAATTCCGTTAGCAATAGGGTAAATTAATAAGATGGGGCACAAAAAGAATCGATTGTGGAGCCGTATGAGGTAGGAAACTCTCAAGTACGGTTCTAAGGGAAGGAATTGACATTAACCTACCTATTCCGACCGGGGAGAACAGGCCATTCTACAGGGCGATTCTGAAATTGCGGAGGCTTGGTCCGATCAAGCTGCTGAGTATTGGAAACAAGCTATAGCGCTTACTCCAGGTAATTATATTGAAGCACATAATTGGTTGAAGATCACGGGGCGTTTCGAATTCGAATAAAACCACCCTCTTTTTAAATTTATTAAGGTTATTGGATCCATCAATCAAATAAAATAGACCGTTCCTCTGAGAAGATCCAATCAAGAATTTCATTATACCCATTCCTTCTACAATCATTATATTTTGTATGGTATCTCATAAGGATAAATGGTACGGATACTGCAGTATAGAATATAGTTAATAAAATAAAGTTCATAAAATAAATAAAAGATACCCTCAAATGACTAAATATAGATATCACAATAGATCTTATTAATTATAATAAATGATCTTGTGATTTAGAATATAATAATAAGATGTTTCATGGAAGTAGATCCATATAGGCACTTATACATTCATATATAAATACACTAGGACTGGGTTGCAAAAAAAAAGAGTTTCTTCGTCACGCCAGGAAAGTATTTTACAGTAAATATTTTGTCCGTTGGGCACCTAATCGTTATGTCATAATAGATCCGAACACTTGCCCTGGATCAACTTCGATATCATAATTGCTCTAGTGAATAACTATGAATAACTAAATAAATGAGAGATAGGAAAGAAAGGGATTAATCATAAATAAAATATCCATCTTTTAGGGGTTTCACCAAAAACTTGACTGTTGGCAGGTCTCTTTATATGTGTTGTCCGGAAAGAGGAGGGCTTAATGATTATTCGTTCGCCGGAACCAGAAGTTAAAATTGTTGTAGATAGGGATCCCGTAAAAACGTCTTTTGACGAATGGGCCAGACCGGGCCATTTCTCAAGAACAATAGCTAAGGGCCCTGATACTACCACTTGGATCTGGAACCTACATGCTGATGCTCACGATTTCGATAGTCATACCAGTGATTTGGAGGAGATCTCTCGAAAAGTATTTAGTGCTCATTTTGGTCAACTCTCCATTATCTTTCTTTGGCTGAGCGGCATGTACTTCCACGGCGCCCGTTTTTCCAATTATGAAGCATGGCTAAGTGATCCTACTCACATTGGGCCCAGTGCTCAGGTAGTTTGGCCAATAGTGGGTCAAGAAATATTGAATGGTGATGTGGGCGGGGGTTTCCGAGGAATACAAATAACCTCCGGTTTTTTTCAGATTTGGCGAGCATCTGGAATAACTAGTGAATTACAACTCTATTGTACTGCAATTGGTGCATTGGTCTTTGCATCGTTAATGCTTTTTGCCGGTTGGTTCCATTATCACAAAGCCGCCCCAAAATTGGCTTGGTTCCAAGATGTAGAATCTATGTTGAATCACCATTTAGCGGGGTTACTAGGACTTGGATCTCTTTCTTGGGCGGGACACCAAATCCACGTATCTTTGCCGATTAACCAATTTCTCGATGCTGGAGTTGATCCTAAAGAGATACCACTTCCTCATGAATTCATCTTGAATCGGGATCTTTTGGCTCAACTTTATCCCAGTTTTTCCAAAGGAGCAACCCCCTTTTTTACCTTGAATTGGTCAAAATATGCGGAATTTCTGAGTTTTCGTGGAGGATTAAATCCAATAACAGGGGGCCTATGGCTGAGCGATATTGCACACCATCATTTAGCGATTGCAATTCTTTTCCTGATCGCCGGCCATATGTATAGGACCAACTGGGGCATCGGTCATGGCCTTAAAGACATTTTAGAGGCTCATAAGGGTCCATTTACGGGCCAAGGTCATAGGGGCCTCTATGAAATCCTAACAACATCATGGCATGCTCAATTATCTATTAATCTGGCTATGTTAGGCTCTTCAACCATTGTTGTGGCTCACCATATGTATTCCATGCCCCCTTATCCATACCTAGCTATTGACTACGGTACACAACTTTCCTTGTTCACACACCACATGTGGATCGGTGGATTTCTCATAGTTGGTGCTGCTGCGCATGCAGCCATTTTTATGGTAAGAGATTACGATCCAACTACTCGATACAACGATCTATTAGATCGTGTCCTTAGGCACCGTGATGCAATTATATCACATCTTAACTGGGCATGTATATTTCTAGGTTTTCACAGCTTTGGTTTGTATATTCATAATGATACCATGAGCGCTTTGGGGCGTCCTCAAGATATGTTTTCAGATACTGCTATACAATTACAACCCATCTTTGCTCAATGGGTACAAAACACCCATGCTTTAGCGCCTGGCGTAACAGCTCCTGGTGCAACAACAAGTACCAGCTTAATTTGGGGGGGTAGTGAATTAGTAGAAGTAGGCGGTAAAGTCGCTTTGTTACCTATTCCATTAGGAACCGCAGATTTTTTAGTTCATCACATTCATGCATTTACGATTCATGTGACTGTATTGATACTACTGAAAGGTGTTCTATTTGCTCGCAGTTCCCGTTTGATACCCGATAAAGCAAATCTGGGCTTTCGTTTCCCTTGTGATGGACCTGGAAGAGGGGGGACATGTCAAGTATCCGCCTGGGATCATGTCTTCTTAGGTCTATTCTGGATGTACAATGCAATTTCGGTAGTCATTTTTCATTTCAGTTGGAAAATGCAGTCGGATGTTTGGGGTACTATAAGTGATCAAGGGGTGGTAACTCATATAACAGGGGGGAACTTTGCACAGAGTTCCATTACTATTAATGGGTGGCTACGGGATTTCTTATGGGCACAGGCATCTCAGGTAATTCAGTCTTATGGTTCTTCATTATCCGCATATGGTCTTTTTTTCTTAGGTGCTCATTTTGTCTGGGCTTTCAGTTTAATGTTTCTATTCAGCGGCCGTGGTTATTGGCAAGAACTCATTGAATCCATCGTTTGGGCTCATAACAAATTAAAAGTTGCTCCTGCTACTCAGCCTAGAGCCTTAAGCATTGTACAAGGACGTGCTGTAGGAGTAACCCATTACCTTCTGGGTGGAATTGCCACAACATGGGCATTCTTCTTAGCAAGAATTATTGCAGTAGGATAATGGCTAGGAGGATTTGAAAGATATTATGGCATTAAGATTTCCAAGGTTTAGCCAAGGCTTAGCTCAGGACCCCACTACTCGTCGTATTTGGTTTGGTATTGCTACCGCACATGACTTCGAGAGTCATGATGATATTACTGAGGAACGTCTTTATCAGAACATTTTTGCTTCTCACTTTGGCCAGTTAGCAATAATTTTTCTGTGGACGTCCGGAAATCTGTTTCATGTAGCTTGGCAAGGAAATTTTGAGTCATGGATACAGGACCCTTTACATGTAAGACCTATTGCTCATGCAATTTGGGATCCTCATTTTGGTCAACCAGCCGTAGAAACCTTTACTCGGGGAGGTGCTATCGGCCCAGTGAATATCGCCTATTCTGGTGTTTATCAGTGGTGGTATACAATCGGATTACGTACCAATGAAGATCTTTATACTGGAGCTCTTTTTCTATTATTTCTTTCCGCTATATCCTTAATAGCGGGTTGGTTACACCTACAGCCAAAATGGAAACCGAGCGTTTCCTGGTTCAAAAATGCCGAATCTCGTCTAAATCATCATTTGTCAGGACTTTTTGGAGTAAGTTCCTTGGCTTGGACAGGACATTTAGTTCATGTCGCTATTCCCGGATCCAGGGGGGAGTACGTCAGATGGAATAATTTCTTAGACGTATTGCCGCACCCCCAGGGGTTGGGACCACTTCTTACGGGTCGGTGGAATCTTTATGCCCAAAACCCCGATTCAAATAGTCATTTATTTGGTACTTCCCAAGAAGCGGGAACTGCCATTCTAACCCTTCTTGGGGGATTCCATCCACAAACGCAAAGTTTATGGCTGACCGATATTGCTCATCATCATTTAGCTATTGCATTCATTTTTCTCGTTGCCGGTCATATGTATAGAACTAACTTCGGGATTGGGCACAGTATCAAAGATCTTTTAGAAGCACATATTCCTCCGGGGGGTCGATTAGGGCGTGGGCATAAGGGTCTTTATGACACAATCAATAATTCGATTCATTTTCAATTAGGTCTTGCCCTAGCTTCTTTAGGGGTTATTACTTCCTTAGTAGCTCAACACATGTACTCTTTACCTGCTTATGCATTCATAGCACAAGACTTTACTACTCAAGCTGCGTTATATACTCATCACCAATACATCGCAGGGTTCATCATGACAGGAGCCTTTGCTCATGGAGCTATATTCTTCATTAGAGATTATAATCCGGAACAGAATGAAGATAATGTATTGGCAAGAATGTTAGACCATAAAGAAGCTATCATATCTCATTTAAGTTGGGCCAGCCTGTTTCTGGGGTTCCATACCTTGGGCCTTTATGTTCATAACGACGTCATGCTCGCTTTTGGTACTCCGGAAAAACAAATCTTGATCGAACCCATATTTGCCCAATGGATACAATCCGCTCATGGTAAGACTTCATATGGGTTCGATGTACTCTTATCTTCAACGAATGGCCCAGCATTCAATGCTGGCCGAAGCATATGGTTACCCGGCTGGTTGAATGCTATTAATGAGAATAGTAATTCACTCTTCTTAACAATAGGTCCTGGAGATTTCTTGGTTCATCATGCTATTGCTCTAGGTTTACATACAACTACATTGATTTTAGTAAAAGGTGCTTTAGATGCACGTGGTTCCAAGTTAATGCCGGATAAAAAGGATTTTGGTTATAGTTTTCCTTGCGACGGCCCCGGGCGCGGCGGTACTTGTGATATTTCTGCTTGGGACGCATTTTATTTGGCAGTTTTCTGGATGTTAAATACCATTGGATGGGTGACTTTTTATTGGCATTGGAAACACATCACATTATGGCAGGGTAACGTTTCACAATTTAATGAATCCTCCACTTATTTGATGGGGTGGTTAAGGGATTATTTATGGTTAAACTCTTCACAACTTATCAACGGGTATAACCCTTTTGGTATGAATAGTTTATCGGTATGGGCGTGGATGTTTTTATTTGGACATCTTGTTTGGGCTACTGGATTTATGTTCTTAATTTCCTGGCGGGGATATTGGCAGGAATTGATTGAAACTTTAGCATGGGCTCATGAACGCACACCCTTGGCTAATTTGATTCGATGGAGAGATAAGCCAGTGGCTCTTTCCATTGTGCAAGCAAGATTGGTTGGATTAGCTCACTTTTCCGTAGGTTATATATTCACTTATGCAGCTTTCTTAATTGCCTCTACATCAGGCAAATTTGGTTAATTTCGTTATTTATTGTTTTTTTTTTTATGTACTGTATCAGCAACAATTTCATTTGTTTCGATGTATAGGGGTTCTTATATTTTTACATCTAGGATCCGAACCATATCATTGATAATAATAGGAACTGAATATTATGGCAAGAAAAAGTTTGATTCAGAGGGAGAAGAAGCGGCAGAAATTGGAACAGAAATATTATTTGATTCGCCGATCCTCAAAAAAAGAAATAAGCAAAGTTCTATCGTTGAGTGAAAAATGGGAAATTCATGGAAAATTGCAATCCCCACCACGTAATAGTGCAGCTATACGTCTTCATCGCCGTTGTTTTGTGACTGGAAGACCTAGAGCTAACTATCGAGACTTTGGGCTATCCGGACGCATACTTCGAGAAATGGTTCATGCATGTTTGTTACCAGGCGCAACAAGATCAAGTTGGTAAGGATAAAAATATTGTTTCATATTTGTATAGATCTCTATGATCATAGATCATAGATCATAGAGGTGCCCTCTTTACCATTCTGTATAAATAGACTATTCTATTTGTATAGATATGGTAAAGGGGCATATCCAATCTTTCTTCGTTTATTGGTTCCCCATTGTTCAGCGCGGAGTAGAGCAGCTTGGTAGCTCGCAAGGCTCATAACCTTGAGGTCACGGGTTCAAATCCTGTCTCCGCAACATTTTTTTTTTACAAAAAATATATTTTTAGGCGTGATTCTGTTACCTAATAATTAATGAACATTTTCGTTTTTTTTTTTGATGGGAGGTAAAGAAAAGGGAAGATAGAACTACTATACTAACTACCATAGTATAGTATAGTATAGTAGTCAACTATACAAAATTTTGTATCATAGTACATTACATGGGCGGATAGCGGGGATCGAACCCGCATCTTCTCCTTGGCAAAGAGAAATTTTACCATTCGACTATATCCGCATTTTCTTCGGTCCTGATACGCACACATATGTCCACACATATATGACATATATGATATATCATATATGCGTCTGGATCATATTTGCGCAGGGTCAGATACTATACAAATTCCAATTAAGATCTTCTTATTATTCTTATTATTATATCCAATTAATAACCATTAATTTCATTTTTATTTTTGGAACTCGGATTGAATCTTAATGTGATGTGTCTCACAATTCTAATTTTTTAGAAGGAGTGGTATTTTTTAATTGGAGAAATACTAAAGAAGTTCAAGAGATGAGAGAATTTAGAATAGCTACCAGAAAGACTAATCCAATCCATAATGATGTACCGGAAAATACAACATTTTTTTTACTTGACCAACCATCAGAAGAAGCAAATACAACCGGTACACTAATCAGTAAAATTGATGAAGTCACAATTAATGCAAAAACAGCTAATTGGAAAGCAATAGTCATGTTTGTAATCCTCCAAGCTATCAACAAATAAACTATACCATTGGATCCCTCGCCTCGTCAAAACTGCAATAGAAGAAAAATGCATCGTGGAGGGATTTGACCATGAATCAATTGATTCTTTTTACTAGGACATGGAATCGAGAGGAGTTTAGTAATTTCATTTACTTCACAAACGGACATACTAGATCATGCATATATCTATATATACAGTATACAAATAGATACATCGAAATATAGATTCGCATCATCTGGTTCTACCGATAGTTAGTCTATCGTCTCATACATATAGTCATGTTCTATTCGCAGGAATAAAATAAATAGAGATTTCCTCCGGGAGGGATGGCTGAGTGGTTGATAGCTCCGGTCTTGAAAACCGGTATAGTTCTGAACAAAGAACTATCGAGGGTTCGAATCCCTCTCTCTCCTTTTACTTGTTGAATAAATTTTTTTCTTTATTCGTTTGGCCCGGCCCGTTATCTATCATAAAAAAGAATGGCTCGGCTATCCCACCTAGCCGAGCCATAATAGAAAAAATAATATATATAGAAATTTAATAGATATAAATAAGAAAATCTCAGCTAAGAGGGGTCATGGAAAGAACAGGTTCCAAATCACGATCGATTCCTTTTTCAAATCCCGCTGCAGCCGCACGGGCCCTTCCCGCATGCCACAAATGCCCCACAAATAGGAAGAATCCTAGAACAAAATGAGAGGTAGCTAACCAACTTCTAGGAGAGACATAATTGACTGCATTGATTTCGGTAGCTACGCCACCCACGGAATTTAAAGAACCTAAAGGGGCATGCGTCATATATTCCGCCGAACGTCGTTCTTGCCAAGGTTGTATGTCTTTTTTCAGCCTATTCAAGTCCAAACCATTTGGACCCCTTAGAGGTTCCAACCAGGGAGCACGGAGATCCCAAAAACGCATAGTTTCTCCTCCAAAAATAACCTCCCCGGTCGGGGAACGCATTAGATATTTACCTAAACCGGTAGGTCCTTGGGCGGATCCCACGTTAGCCCCAAGACGTTGGTCTCTAACTAGAAAAGTAAATGCTTGAGCTTGAGAGGCTTCTGGCCCGGTGGGTCCGTAAAACTCACTAGGATAAGCAGTATTATTGAACCAGACGAAACAACAAGAGATGAAACCAAAGACAGATAAAGCACCTAAACTATAAGACAAGTAAGCCTCACCAGACCATACAAATGCGCGTCGAGCCCATGCAAAGGGTTTGGTTAAGATATGCCAAATTCCGCCAAGTATACAAATGGAACCTAACCATACATGTCCTCCAATTATATCTTCTAAATCGTCCACACTAACAATCCATCCTTCTCCCCCAAAAGGAGATTTTAGTAAATAACCAAATATAACGCTTGGGCTAAGGGTCAGGTTGGTAATTTTTCTTACATCCCCCCCCCCAGGGGCCCAGGTATCATATACGCCCCCAAAATAAAGAGCCTTAAGTACTAGAAGAAAAGCACCTATGCCTAACAAAATTAAGTGAATACCCAAAATTGTGGTCATTTTATTTCTATCTTTCCATACATAACCGAAAAATGGAAAGGATTCTTCAAGAGTCTCCGGTCCAAGAAGCGCATGATAGATACCGCCAAAGCCTAAGACGGCGGAGGAAATTAAGTGAAGTACTCCAGAAACAAAGTATGGAAAGGTGTCTATAACCCCCCCCCCCGGACCTACCCCCCAACCTAGAGTAGCTAGGTGGGGAAGTAAAATCAATCCTTGTTCATACATGGGTTTCTCTGGTACGAAATGAGCCACTTCAAATAGGTTCATTGCTCCAGCCCAGAATACGATTAATCCGGCATGGGCTACGTGAGCCCCGAGTAGTTTACCAGATAAATTGATAAGTCTGGCATTCCCCGCCCACCAAGCGAAACCGGTGGTTTCTTGATCACGACCAGCTAAAGCTAAAGTTCCATTAAAGAGCGTTTCCACGGGGTAGAACCTCCTCAGGGAATATAAGGTTTTCATGGGGCTGATCCTGAGCCGCCATCCAAGCACGAATACCTTCATTTAAGAGAATATTTTTGGTGTAGAAAGTCTCAAATTCAGGATCTTCTGCTGCACGGATTTCTTGGGAAACGAAGTCATAGGCACGTAGGTTCAGAGCCAGACCGACTACCCCAATAGCACTCATCCATAGACCGGTTACTGGTACAAATAGCATAAAGAAATGTAACCAACGTTTATTGGAAAAAGCAACCCCAAAGATTTGGGACCAAAAGCGGTTAGCAGTGACCATTGAATAAGTCTCTTCGGCTTGGGTTGGGTTAAAAGCACGGAATGTATTTGCACCGTCGCCATCTTCGAATAAAGTATTTTCTACGGTAGCACCATGAATCGCGCATAGCAGAGCGGCGCCTAATACTCCGGCAACTCCCATCATATGAAATGGATTCAACGTCCAATTATGAAACCCTTGGAAGAAGAGGATGAATCGAAATATAGCTGCTACGCCAAAACTGGGTGCAAAGAACCAACCCGACTGACCCAGTGGATAAATCAGGAATACAGAAACAAAAACAGCAATTGGAGCAGAGAATGCGATTGCATTATAAGGCCGCAATTGAACAGATCGAGCAAGTTCAAATTGACGTAACATGAAACCTATTAGTCCGAAAGCGCCGTGGAGAGCAACAAAAGTCCACAGACCACCTAATTGACACCAACGAGTGAAATCTCCTTGTGCCTCAGGGCCCCATAGTAGCAACAAAGAATGTGCTAAACTATTCGCAGGAGTAGAAACTGCAGCGGTTAAGAAATTGCAACCTTCCAAATAGGAACTGGCCAGTCTATGGGTATACCATGAAGTTACAAAAGTTGTACCTGTGAACCAACCTCCTAAAGCGAAATAAGCACAAGGAAAGAGCAATAGGCCGGACCAACCCACAAAAACGAAACGGTCCCTCCGCAACCAATCATCCATAATATCAAATAAATCTTTTTCTTCTTTGGTAAATCTACCAAGGGCTATAGTCATAGTGATCCTCCTATTCAACTACTTCAACCATTTCCGAACACCTCATATCATTTCCGGGGCATACGATACGATAGTTCGATTATCTATGGACGATTCCTCCTTCAATGTCCCTTACAAGGGTTTCGAAGATACAAATCATTTTTTTCTATTGGGTCGCAGACCGGCCTAGGTAAATTCATGAACCCTATTTGATTAGTCCTTACTGTATAACTATTTGAACCCCGAATTGTGCTGTTCTATGACTCATATTCCAGAGTATATCTTTTATTTTAAGGGGTCAAACAAAAAAATTCCCTATTTTTTCTCTCACCCTAAATTAACTATTAAATAATGATAAACTATAAATGAAAGTCCCTTTCTCGCATTTGTTCCCTATTGTATTTGTGGAACCACAAATACAATATTTGATTCTGAAATCAAGGAAAGATATTGAAAAATCTATTTTGGAAATAAACTTTTATATGTCGCGGAAAATAATAGCGATTTCTTTCTATGGGGCATCCAGTAATAAGAAGATTAAATCGGAAATATCGACAAATTCTTGCTTCATTCAAGAAAAAAATCTGCTTCTACAATTTAATCTATATTATGTCGAATTTAAATATCAGAATAGCTGATATAGTCATGATTCAATGGGTCAGGTCCACTTATTTTTTCTTGATTTATAATTGTATGGTGGGTTTGATAGGAACAAAGTAGAAGTAGGAATACTTTGGTTTGGCGATTAACAATACGGGTTGGATAACTAGAATATTGATGTCCCAAAACAAAATGAATAATGAGAGATGAGGAGGACTACTATATCACTACAGGTTAGACTCCCCCTAATAAAGGGAATTAGTCATTATGAAAATGAAGAAATTTATTCTAACTATGATTCATAATAATCAGAATTCATTATAATGGTGGAAGACCCGTTCTTTATTTTTTTTTTTTTTTTTAGAAATATCAACAATATATCTATTCTCCGATGAAAACGAAGACTAAGACTTGAGTTTAGTGAAAAAGCCCTTTATCGGATTTGAACCGATGACTTACGCCTTACCATGGCGTTACTCTACCGCTGAGTTAAAAGGGCCCGTTTATTCAATTCATGAATTAGACATTTTCTCCATTATGAGTCTACTGCATGTATCTATATATGTATAGATACATGCAGTAGACTTCTAGGAGCTGATTCGGGAACAAAAAATTAAATTTATTAGTAATTAATTTAGTGGATAAAATTCTTATTTTTTTTTTTTTTTTGATAAAAAAGAATGCAGTGAATTGTTTCAAGACCGACCCTACTTGCTTTGTTGACTTTTACTGACCCATCAGAACAAGATTCGCTTGATTTATACCTGTACCAATCCGGCATAGACATGGATTCGAGATATTTTGCTGAATCATGTGATGAGGGGATTCGTACCCCGAGCCAAATTCCATTTTTATATTTTAAAAATGAAAAAGAAAAAAAAAATTCTATAGAATCGTGATCGTGTATATAAAGTATATATAAAGGTAAAAGACTCTTCGGGCCTAGATCTAGATTTCTGGATCTAGTTATATATATATTATTGACAATTCCAAAAAACGGATCATACTATCATCATAGTATGATGACGGTCGGGCGGATATGCCCCTATAGTCTAGTGGTTCAGGACATCTCTCTTTCAAGGAGGTAGCGGGGATTCGACTTCCCCTGGGGGTAGGGTACTACGAAAGGCAGTTGATCATGGCTTATCACTAAGCCCAGAATTCATTCTTCCTGGGCCGATGCCCGAGCGGTTAATGGGGGCGGACTGTAAATTCGTTGGCGATATGTCTACGCTGGTTCAAATCCAGCTCGGCCCAATAATTTGCCGCTCATGAATATGAGCTAACCAATTTGTCCTCCAGAAACAGAAATGCCCGATCCGTAGAAATAGAAAGATCAAGAGTAAATTTTTTTTGCTCGATACATATTTTTCTCATCCGTTCTGATCTTTTCTTTCTAACGATCTAGATTCATGATTCTTAAGTATTAAGAAAGGAAAAAGAATCCCTTTTTTCTCATTGAAAGATTCATTAATTATCTATTTTTGGCAATAAAAAACCAGTGGATATCAGTATATCATTTGTTTGTGTCTCTGCTACAACACGATGAATAAACGTTCTGTTCTTGTGAAACCATAAGAATATGTATGCCATACACCTCGCTGGGATTGTAGTTCAATCGGTCAGAGCGCCGCCCTGTCAAGGCGGAAGCTGCGGGTTCGAGCCCCGTCAGTCCCGGACTAGGATCCGATCAATTTATCAATTCAGCTCTCCTTTTACCGGAAAATGGGGACAGGGGCAAGATCTAATCCCCAGTGGGGGATCTTTATTTCTTTTGTTTTTCGTTTTGCATTTATCATCAGACAAATACGGTAATTTCAACTTAATTTCTTATACTAGTACCGATTGATAGGGGAGAGACATATGTAGATTGGTACAATCGGCGGTATTACTCTATTCAGTATTTTAAGAAAATAAAAGAAAAGACCGAGCAACACCCCCTTTTTAGTCAATTTGTTGAAATATTAGATCTTTTAACCCGTCCCTTTTTCCATCTCACTTCTACTCTTTTCTTTGGATCTAAATGTACGTGTGAACAATTGAATACCGTTCATATGATATCTCATCGGATAATTGTATGTAATACATAAGTATGTATAAGTATAAGGAAGGATAATTTTATACGAAAGAAGGTAGGTTATAGAAAAGAAAGTGCGGAAAAGGATGAAAAATTCAATAGGATTCTATATTGGATCAGGAATCCCCTTTTTATTTAGTATGGATAAAGGATCTTTCTATGTTATACTATTCAATTCTCGACGATTAATCGATTTGATAGATCAGATATATTGTTATTCATAATATTGATCCGATTCAGTATCATCAGGATACAATTTATCCTATTGAATTTACAGGAGAAAAATATCTCATCTCTATGGGATTAGATCCCGAGTTATTGCGAGGCAAAAAAAAACAATGAGATTATGGAAGTAAATATTCTCGCATTTATTGCTACTGCACTGTTTATTCTAGTTCCTACTGCTTTTTTACTTATCATCTACGTAAAAACAGTCAGCCAAAATGATTAATTTGAATGAAACTTGAATTATTAGTTCTTATCAATGATTGAAGAAATGAAAGGAAGGGATTCAAACCCCAAGTCTTAAATTAAATGAAATGGTCGGGCCGGAATCAGAAGTGTCTGAGATAGTGTGTGGAAAGAACTATATATATAGTTCTTTCCGCACACTATCTAGTATTGTATACTATTTCTGCTATTCTATTTAATTATATTAAATTTAATTATATTAAATAGAAAGAGTTGTATACACATATAGGCTTTATATGGATCAATATACAATATGTATGTATATCTAATATATGTACATCTCAATACTACATCTAAATAGCACTTTCATTCTATTTCTTTTTTTTTTTATTTTTTTAGATTCCCATTTCAAGAAGTCATTGATTGAGTCACTCACAGATGATCATGATCCGCGGAGTTCTATGGGAAAACTTTTTCGGAGTTGGAAAAGGGGTAGAGTGGTAGAGTCAATCCTGTCGATTTTTCATATTTAAACATGACATGAAATGAGTCAAAAAAAAAAATTTCTATAAGTCTAAAACAAAGGGGAAATGCGCGATATGCGGATCGCTTAATGGAAGAAAGATCTAATTTTATTATGTGTAGGAACCCGACCTCCTTGGACAACTACTAGTTGCTTCCAGTAGAAAGTATGTATCGCCATAATAGCAGAATGACTTTCTCTTAGACTTAGAACAGTAAAAGTAACAAAAAAAAGGGGGGGATTGGTTTTTCTCGTTGTAATATCCATAATTCTGGTAAAAGCCGGTTCATCAAAATAGAATATTTAGGAAGAATTCGGTTGGAAGAAATTTCCTATCATGCGTAGATTTTATTTTCGAAATATAACTATGGTAATCATTCATTGTTTGATAGAATGGTTATTATTGATTATTGTATTTTCTTATTCATTACTGTATTCATTCCAGTATAATTTTGAGACAGAGACACTTTTTTTGTAAGTATTCGTAAAACGATTCATTAAACAATTGATACAATTCGATTACTCAATTTAGTAATACCCCTAGAGTCCGCTCCTTCCCCATACCACGAGTGAAAGGGAAAATGTAAAGACTACCATTAAAGCAGCCCAAGCGAGACTTACTATATCCATGTAAATTATGTCCCCTATCTATATCAAGGAATTATTCAATTATTGATCAATAATCATAGTCGAATCAACGGCGCAGAGTCAAAATAGGATTCTGACTTAAGATGATTGATGCGCCAATCCAATGAATCCAATCGTAACAAATCCTATATTATTGTTATTAGATTTCTGGTAGAATGGGGGAGCATTAAGCACAAATACGATACACGCACCCTTTCTTTGGAAATATCAAAGGAATGCTTCAAATGTAAGATGTAGGAATAGTACGACTTATTGTTTTTTTGTTACCTTTCTTTCATAAACAAAAGACATAAAAATATACCAATAAGATAGATAACTATCTATCTTATTGGATACCTCTATTTCCTATTTGATCTAAGTCTTATTGTATTTCTTTCTGTGAAAGAATTAGGAAACGCCACTACCACTATTACATACATTCTTTTTTTACATACATTCTTTTTTTTTTTAATCCCCCCACAATGATAAAGAAAATCTTTTGCTTTTCAACTTTTACTTTTACTCTATAAGAGCCGACCAATCCTCCTGATTGAATGTCTGAGCACTCAGAGCCTCTCCTGAGTCTGGTCTGAACACAAAATATCTTCGGCCCTTTCCACAACTTCCTATAAATGGGTTTTCCATCGGCCTACCCAATCTAATCCCAGACAGAGTCAGCAGACACTACCTTAGTATAGGTAGTGTAAGATAATTAAAAAGTCTTGATCGTCTTTCGTATAATCTCCTCTTCAATCCTAGGGGCAAAAGTGGAGTGTCCTTTCGGAACCCTAAGATTTCTGACCTGTTACTTTCGTAGTTCTGAATCCCAGAATTCACTCTCACTATTGATTTTATTCAATTGATAAGATCAATCAAATAAATGGCCTGAACCAAATTAATAAGTAAGAGTT
>CANTAL010002011.1:32500-40000 GCA_947650365.1 Chamaelirium japonicum
TATCTATCGCATATATGCTTCAAGGGGCATCATGGCATAACCATCGAGGTAAGTAGGGGCCTAAAAGATCGAATGGAACGATATATAGACAAGTAAATCCCTTATTAATCCCAAAGTATTCCTTTAAAGGGATTCATCATTTGCGGGGAAGTAGACTACTCAATAATTTCACATTTCAATTTTGTCGTAAAGTAAATTAAGTAATTTAGAAAGTTGTTTCAGTCAAAAAAAGAATGAATCCATAAAAGATTGGTCCTTACTGGGAACTTGAGTAAGGAGTAGCTTTTTGTATGGTTTTATTGAACAAAGTTTAAAAATGAGAACCCCTTTCTTTATTCGGTATAACTACTTGAGCCGGATGAGAGGAAACCTTCACGTCCGATTTTTAAGGGGGGAATCCCATTCTATAGGAACCTATCTCGATTTTTCTTTTGCTAGGCCAATATCTAAAAAACCTACTTTCTTACGATTACGAGGTTCATTCGAATATGAAATCCAATCCCGGAAATATAGTATCCCGCTTTTTTTTACTACCCCAGGTTTTGAGACCTTTCGAAATCGAGAAATCTCTACAGGAGCAAGTGCTATCAGAGAACAATTAGCTGATTCGGATTTGCAAAGTATTATAGAGAATTCATTGGTAGAATGGAAGGAATTAGGGGACGAGGGGCCCACTGGAAATGAATGGGAAGATAGAAAAATTAGAAGAAGAAAGGATTTTTTGGTTAGACGCATGGAATTAGCTAAACATTTTATTCGAACAAATGTAGAACCAGAGCGGATGGTTTTGTGCTTATTACCAGTTCTTCCACCCGAGTTGAGACCTATCATTCAGATAGATGGGGGTAAACTAATGAGTTCGGATATTAATGAACTCTATAGAAGAGTTATCTATCGGAACAATACTCTTACCGATCTATTAACAACAAGTAGATCGGCGCCAGGCGAATTAGTAATGTGTCAGGAGAAGTTGGTACAAGAAGCCGTGGATGCGCTGCTTGATAATGGGATCCGCGGACAACCGATGAGGGATGGTCATAATAAAGTTTACAAGTCATTTTCAGATGTAATTGAAGGCAAAGAGGGAAGATTTCGCGAGACTCTGCTTGGTAAACGCGTCGATTATTCGGGGCGTTCCGTCATTGTCGTGGGTCCTTCGCTTTCACTACATCAATGTGGATTACCTCGAGAAATAGCAATAGAGCTTTTCCAAACATTTGTAATTCGTGGTCTAATCAGACAACATCTTGCTTCTAACATAGGGATTGCGAAAAGTAAAATTCGGGAAAAAGAACCGATTGTATGGGAAATACTTCAAGAAGTTTTGCAGGGGCATCCTGTATTGTTGAATAGAGCACCTACCCTGCATAGATTAGGCATACAGGCGTTCCAACCCATTTTAGTAGAGGGGCGTGCTATTTGTTTACACCCATTAGTTTGTAAGGGATTCAATGCAGACTTTGATGGGGATCAAATGGCTGTTCATGTACCTTTAGCTTTGGAAGCTCAAGCAGAGGCTCGTTTACTTATGTTTTCTCATATGAATCTCTTGTCTCCCGCTATTTGGGATCCCATTTCCGTACCAACCCAAGATATGCTTATCGGACTCTACGTATTAACGATCGGGAATCGTCGAGGTATTTGTGCAAATAGGTATAATCCATATAATTGCAGAAACTCTCAAAATAAAACACTTGACAATAATAATGATAAATATACGAAAGAAAAAGAACCATATTTTTTTAGTTCCTATGATGCACTTGGAGCTTATCGGCAGAAACGAATCAATTTAGATAGTCCTTTGTGGCTCCGGTGGCGACTAGATCAACGTGTCATTGGCTCAAGAGAAGTTCCCGTCGAAGTTCAATATGAATCTTTTGGTACTTATCATGAGATTTATGGGCACTATGTAATAGTAGGAAGTGTAAAAAAAGAAATCTGTTGTGTATACATTCGAACCACTGTTGGTCATATTTCTTTTTATCGAGAAATAGAAGAAGCCGTACAGGGATTTTTTCGGGCCTACTCATACGCTATCGAAACTAAGAAATTAGATTAGGCGATATCCGTGCCGTGGGAATTCAATTCGGATCTCTCCAGTTTCACTGGTATCATAATTTATGAATTTCTGCGCAAATAAAGATTTGGAAAAGGAAGTTTTTGAATCACTGACTCAAGTCCATTGTCGAATTCTACTCAGCAGAATATGGGAGTACTTATGGCAGAACGGGTCGATCTGGTCTTTCACAATAAAGTGATAGATGGAACTGCTATGAAACGACTTATTAGCAGATTAATAGATCATTTCGGAATGGCATATACATCACATATCCTCGATCAAGTAAAGACTTTAGGTTTCCGACAAGCCACTGCTATATCCATTTCATTAGGAATTGATGATCTTTTAACAATACCATCTAAGGGATGGTTAGTCCGAGACGCTGAACAACAAAGTTTGATTTTGGATAAACACCATCATTATGGGAATGTACACTGGGTAGAAAAATTACGTCAATCCATTGAGATATGGTATGCTACAAGTGAATATTTGAGACAAGAAATGAATCCTAATTTTTGGATGACTGATCCTTCTAATCCAGTCCATTTAATGTCCTTTTCGGGAGCTAGAGGAAATGCATCTCAGGTACATCAATTAATAGGTATGAGAGGATTAATGTCGGATCCCCAAGGACAAATGATTGATTTACCCATTCAAAGCAATTTACGCGAAGGGCTTTCTTTGACAGAATATATAATTTCCTGCTACGGAGCCCGTAAAGGAGTTGTGGATACTGCTGTACGAACATCGGATGCGGGATACCTTACGCGTAGGCTTGTTGAAGTAGTTCAACACATTATTGTACGTAGAGCGGATTGTGGTACTATCAAAAGTATTTCCGTGAGTCCTCGAAATAAGATGACGGAAAAAATTTTTGTCCAAACACTAATTGGTCGTGTATTAGCAGACGATATATATATGGGTCCACGGTGCATTGCCACTCGAGATCAAGATATTGGGATTGGGCTTGTCAATCGATTCATAACCTTTCGAGCACAACCAATATATATTCGAACCCCCTTTACGTGCAGGAGTACATCTTGGATCTGTCAATTATGTTATGGTCGAAGTCCCACTCATGGTGACCTGGCCGAATTGGGAGAAGCCGTAGGTATTATTGCGGGACAATCAATTGGAGAACCGGGGACTCAACTAACATTAAGAACTTTTCATACCGGTGGAGTATTCACGGGTGGTACTGCCAAACATGTACGAGCTCCTTCTAATGGAAAAATAAAATTAAATGAGGATTTGGTTCATCCCACACGTACCCTTCACGGGCATCCTGCTTTTTTATGTTCTATAGATTTGTATGTAACTATTGAGAGTCGGAATATTATGCATAATGTGAATATTCCACCAAAGAGTTTGATTTTAGTCCAAAATGATCAATATGTAGAATCAGAACAAGTGATTGCTGAGATTCGTGCCGAAGCGTCCACTTTTCATTTTAAGGAGAGGGTACGAAAACATATTTATTCTGAATCAGAGGGAGAAATGCACTGGAGTACCGATGTCTACCATGCACCCGAATATACATATGGTAATGTTCATCTATTACCAAAAACAAGTCATTTATGGATATTAGCAGGAGGCCCGCGCAGATCGAGGATAGTGTCTTTTTCTCTCCACAAGGATCAAGATCAAATAAATGTTCATTCTTTTTCTGTCGAAGACAGATATACCTCTGAATTCTCAATGACTAATGATCGAGTAAGACATAAATTGTTGGATACTTCTAGTAAAAAAAATAGGGACATTCTTGACTATTCAATATCTGATCGAATTATATCCAATGGTCATTGGAATTTCATATATCCTTCTATTCTCCAGGGGAATTCTGATTTCTTGGCGAAAAGGCGAAGAAATGGATTCATCATCCCATTACAATATGATCAAGGACGAGAGAAAGAACTAATACCCCGTTTTGGTATTTTGATTAAAATACCCATAAATGGTATTTTACGTAGAAATAGTATTTTTGCTTATTTTGACGATCCACGATACACAAGAAGCAGTTCTGGAATTACTAAATATGGTACTGCGGAGGTAGATTCAATCGTAAAAAAAGAGGATTTGATTGAGTATCGAGGAGTAAAAGAATTTAGTCTGAAATACCAAATGAAAGTAGATCGGTTTTTTTTCATTCCCGAAGAAGTACATATTTTACCTGGATCCCGGTCCATAATGGTCCGGAACAACAGTATCATTAGAGTAGATACACGACTTGCTTTAAATACAAGAAGCCGAATAGGCGGATTAGTCCGAGTGGAGAGAAAAAAAAAAAGTATTGAACTGAAAATATTTTCTGGAGATATTCATTTTCCCGGAGAGACAGATAAGATATCCAGGCACAGCGGCATTTTGATACCGCCAGGAACGGGAAAAAAAAATTCTAAGGAATCAAAAAAATGGAAAAATTGGATCTATGTCCAACGGATCATACCTACCAAGAAAAAGTATTTTGTTTTGGTTCGGCCCGTAGTTACATATGAAATAGCTGATGGGATAAATTTAGCAACACTTTTCCCTCGGGATCCTTTGCAGGAAAAGGATAATGTCCAACTTAGAGTTGCCAACTATATCCTTTATGGATATGGCAAGTCAATTCGAGGAATGTATTACACAAGTATTCAATTAGTTCGGACTTGCTTAGTATTGAATTGGGACAAAAAACAAAACGGTTCTATAAAAGAGGTTCATGCTTCCTTTGTTGAGGTAAGGGCAAATGCTCTAATTCGCGATTTTATAAGAATGGAGTTACTCAAGTCCACTATTTCGTATAGCGGAAAAAGGTATGATACGGCGGGTTCAGGATTGATTCCCGATAAAGGATTAGAGCGCACCAATATCAATCCCTTTCATTCCAAGTCAAAGATTCAACCACTCGCCAAACATCAAGGAACTCTTGGTAGTGGTACATTGTTGAGTCAAAATAAGGAATGCCAATCTTTGATAATTTTGTCATCATCCAATTGTTTTCAAATTGGTCCATCAAACGGTTCGAAATATAACAATGTGACAAAAGAATTTGATCCCATAATTCCAATTAGAGATTTGTTTGGTCCCTTAGGTACTATTGTACCTAAAATAGCGAATTTTTATTCATCTTATCATTTTCATTTATTAACTCATAATCAGATCTTGTTAAAGAAATATTTGCCACTTTACAATTTTAAACAGACTTTACAAGTACTTCAAGTATTTAAATACTGTTTAATGGACGAAGATAGGAGGATTTATAATCCCGATCCATGCAGTAACATCATTTTGAATCCATTTCATTTGAATTGGTGTTTTCTCCATCACGATTCTTGTGAGGAGACATCCACAATAATTAGCCTTGGACAATTTATTTGTGAAAATGTATGTCTATTCAAATACGGACCACACATAAAAAAATCGGGGCAAATTTTAATCGTTCATGTTGACTCCTTAGTTATAAGATCAGCTAAGCCCTATTTGGCTACTCCGGGGGCAACTGTTCATGGCCATTATGGAAAAATCCTTTATGAAGGAGAGACATTAGTTACATTTATATATGAAAAATCGAGATCTGGCGACATAACGCAAGGTCTTCCAAAAGTGGAACAAGTCTTAGAAGTGCGTTCGATTGATTCAATATCGATGCACCTCAAAAAGAGAGTTGAAAGTTGGAACAAACGTATACCAATAATTCTTGGAATCCCCTGGGGATTATTGATTGGAGCTGAGCTAACCATAGCCCAAAGTCATATCTCTTTGGTTAATAAGATTCAAAAAGTTTATCGATCTCAGGGGGTACAGATCCATAATAGACATATAGAGATTATTGTACGTCAAATAACATCAAAAGTGTTGGTTTTAGAAGATGGAATGTCTAATGTTTTTTCACCTGGAGAATTAATAGGATTCTTGCGAGCAGAACGAGCAGGGCGTGCTTTGGACGAAGCGATCGGTTATCGGGCAATCTTATTGGGAATAACGAGAACATCTCTGAACACTCAAAGTTTCATATCCGAAGCGAGTTTTCAAGAAACCGCTCGAGTTTTATCAAAAGCTGCTTTACGAGGTCGTATTGATTGGTTGAAAGGACTGAAAGAAAACGTTGTTCTGGGGGGGATTATTCCTGTTGGTACCGGATTCAAAAAATTAGTGCACAATTCAAGACAAGACAAAAACATTTATTTGGAAATCAAAAGGAAGAATCTATTCGAGTTGGAAATGAGAGATATTTTGTTACACCATAGAGAATTATTTTGTTCTTGCGCCCAAAACAATTTCCACGAGACATCAGAACAATCATTTACGCGATTTAATGATTCCTAAGAAGAGATTCATTCTTTTTACTTTAATTATCCGGAGCCGGATCTGTCTGGACAATTATTGATTTAATAATAAATCAATTAAGTAATTAAAAAAAATTAATGGTTTGGACCGCGTATCAACGGTAAATCCGCGGTAGAAGGTTCCGTCGGAACAATTATTTATTTCAAGGTACCTTGTCTCCTTGTTAAAAAAAAAAATAGGAAGTGTGGGGAAAAATGACAAGAAGATATTGGAACATCAATTTGGAAGAGATGATGGAAGCAGGAGTTCATTTTGGTCATGGTACTAGGAAATGGAATCCTAGAATGGCCCCTTACATTTCTGCTAAGTGTAAAGGTATTCATATTACAAATCTTACGATAACTGCTCGTTTTTTATCAGAAGCCTGCAATTTAGTTTTTGATGCAGCAAGTAGGGGAAAAAACTTTTTAATCGTTGGTACAAAAAATAAAGCAGCGGATTCAGTAGCATCAGCTGCAATAGGGGCGCGGTGTCATTATGTTAATCAAAAATGGCTCGGTGGTATGTTAACGAATTGGTACACTACGGAAACGAGACTTCATAAGTTCAGGGACTTAAGAGCAGAACAAAAGATGGGGAAATTCAAACGTCTTCCAAAAAGAGATGCAGCAATGTTGAAGAGAAAATTATCTACCTTGCAAAGATATCTGGGTGGGATCAAATATATGACGGGATTACCTGATATTGTAATCATCCTTGATCAGCAAGAAGAATATATGGCTCTTCGAGAATGTGTCATTTTGGGGATTCCGACGATTTGTTTAATCGATACAAATTGTGACCCGGATCTCGCGGATATTTCGATTCCAGCCAACGACGATGCTATAGCTTCAATCCGATTTATTCTTAATAAATTAGTATTCGCAATTTGCGAGGGTCGTTCTAGCTATATAAGAAATCGTTGATTATGATTAAGAATAATCAAATAAGATTAATGAATTATTTTTGAACTGGATAGATTTATTAGATCAGATCGGTTACTAGTCTTGCACTTTAAAAGGGGATAAAGATAAAAAGTACTGTGGGGATATTGATATTATGTCGTGTGATTTCTTGGTATCCGAAATATAGCATTAATGATTAAAGTAAGTGAGTTGATAAAGAGATGGTTG